>JAMQGT020010769.1:0-31647 GCA_024447675.2 Pterophyllum scalare | reverse complement strand
GTCTGTATCATCGAGTTAATATGGAGCAGATTTGCGGGGTTTGGAGTTACAAGCATTAAGTTCGGGGGGGGGGGCGATTGTTCTCTCTTAGGATTTTGTAGGGGAGTAATGCAAGGAGCTGAGCCTGGAATATGTCAACCCCCTTTGTCCTTTCTCACCGTCTTAGTGTAATTTGCATCACGCGGTCAACACGAGGCTGGGGGGAACCTCTGAAAGGCCAAGGTTCAAGATGTTGCCATCAAAGAATTTGCACACCAGTTTTCACCCAGTTAAGGTCACATGATGTGTCAGGCGTACCCCGAACGGTAGCACTTCACATGTTTAAACGTTTGGGAAAAGATGTTTGTTTTGTTAATTTGTAATTTGGGTTTGGTTGATTGGTTTGTTTTCAGAGCACGTATGAAGGGGAGGGGGAAATCTGCTCTGACATCAGGCACTGTCATCATTCAGTAAGGGTGATGGATAAACATTATCTCAACTGAAACCTTGTTTATTTAGTTTATATGTCGGTAAAAAATGTAAGACCAAACGTCTACAGCTGTGCGCACGTGTAACCACTGTGATGGGAAAGCGTACGTATCAGCGTGCACAGTTAGAGAAAAGCTCATAATGAACTCAGCAGTTAATTTAGATCCACTAATGTCGTCATTTCTTTGTGTGTTTTTTGTTGGGGTTTTTTTCATAACAGGCTTATGCAGGAGACTGTCTTATTTTTATATAAATGTGATGCCTGTGATTCATATACTTGACTATAAAAGTGATGTGTATATGGCTGTTTTTGTGTGTTTTTTTGGAGTTGTGCATACATAGAGTGCTAGAAAAAGTATTTGCCCCCTTTCCTGATTTCTTAGTGTTTTTTTTAGTTTTTTTTTTTAGTTTTCATATTTGTTGCACTTAAATGTTTCAGATCATCAAACAAATCTTTATATTAGACAAAGATAACCTGTGTAAATAGAAAAGGAACTTTTTTAAAATGACGATTTCATTTATTATGGGAGAAAAGCTTTCCAAACCTACCTGGCACTGTCTAAAAAAGTAATTGCCCCTCTTGTTAAATCATGAATTAACTGTGATTAACCACATTTTTGGAAAGCTGACTTCAATTTCACTAACGTCACCCAGGCCTGATTATTGCCAGACCTGCTGAATCAAGAAATCGCTTAAGTAGAACCTGTCTGACAAACAGAGGTAGGCTACAAGAAACTTGAGAAAAGCTTATAAACAGTCATCTGTCAGTCTGGAAAGGGTTACAAAGCCATTTCTAAGGCTTTGGGTCTCCAGTGAACCACAGTGAGAGCCATAATCCCAGGAGTGGCTGACCTACACAACATATACCAAGAGTGCGTTGATGACTCATCCAGGAGGTCACAAAAGAACCCAGAACAACATCTAAAGAACTGCAGGCCTCACTTGCCTCAGTTCAGGCCAGAGTTCATGATTCAACAATAAGAAACAAGGAGAAAACCACTGCTGACCAAAAAGAGCGCAAAGGCTCGTCTCACATTCTCCAACAAAACGTCTTGATGATCCCCAAGATTTTTGGGAAAATATTCTGTGGACTGACGAGACAAAAGTTTAACTTTGGAAGGTCTGAGTCCCGTTATGTCTAACATAAATCTAACAAAATTTCGTAAAAAAGAACATCACACCAACAGTCAGACGTGACTGTGGTAGTGTGACCGTCTGGGGCTGCTTTGCTGCTTCAGGACGAATTGCCGTATTTGATGGAATCAGGAATTCTGCTCTCAGAAAATCCCGAAGGAGAATGTCAGGTTTTCAGTTCATGCCCTAAAGCTCAAGGGCGCTCAGGTTATGCAGCAGGACAGTGATCTGAAACACACCAGCAAGTCCACCTCTGAATGGCTGGAAAAAACAAAAACAAAATGAAGTTTTCGGAGTGGCCTAGTCAAAATCCGTACTTAAATCCAATTCACATGCTTTGGTATGACCTTAAACAGGTCGTTCATGTCATTTGAAAAATCCTGCAATGTGGCTGAATTAAAACAATTCTGAAAAGCAGAGTGGGCCAAAATTCCTCCACAGTGATGTGAACGATTCATTGCCAGTTATCACAAACACTTGACTGCAGTTCTTGCTGCCAAGGGTGACACAACCAGTTATTAGGTTTAGGGGGCAATTAGTTTTTTCACACAGGGTCAGGTAGGTTTAGATACTATTGGAGAATATATATATATATATATATATATACACACATATATGTGTGTGTGTGTGTGTATAGTGACCTGTCCAAGGTATACCCTGCCTGCCTGTGACAAATATGCAAAACGGTTAAGCAATCAGAAAGTCTGCTCAGAAAGATCACAGTAAGTAAGTAAAAGATGAGTTTCTAGCTGCTTTTTAAAGCACTGACTCCACAGTTCTCAGACTCAGTAGGAGTCAGGTTCAGAGTCTGGGGTCCACTGCTGCAAAAGCTCTGTCGCCTTTACTTCTCAGCCCTGTATGCTGCATATCCAGCAGGCCCTGGTCACATGACTTCAGGGACCTGCTGGGGCTGTATGAATGTAAAATTGCATGCGGATCTCTAAAAGTCAAAACCAGAATCTTAAAGTTGTCCCAGAAGTTAACAAGGAGCCAGTGCAATAGTGTGACAGGTCCCACCCCTTCTTGCAAAGTGAAGTTCTGAGGAGCAGGTGGATGGGGTATCCGTTCATGTATGTACTTTCAGACTCAACTATTTTAATTCATTATTATCAGGCTGTCCTTAAAGCTCCCTGAAAATCCTTTAGCTGATTCAGCTAGAGTACTGACAGGGACTAGAAGGAGAGAGCATATTTCTCCCATATTGGCTTCTCTTCATTGGCTCCCTGTTAAATCTAGAATGAAATGTAAAATTCTTCTCCTCATATATAAGGTCTTGAATAATCAGGCCCCATCTTACCTTGAAGACCTCATAATCTTTAAGATAGGATCACTTGAATACAGCATTCCAATAGAGCACTTCGCTCTCACACTGCTGGTTTACCTGTGGTTCCTAGGATTCTCAAGAGTAGAATGGGAGGCAGAGCCTTCAGCTTTCAGGCCCCTCTTCAGAACCAGCTCCCAGCTTGGATTCAGGAGACAGACACCCTCTCTATTTTTAAGATCAGGCTTAAAACTTTCCTTTAGGATAAAGCTTATAGTTAGGGTTGGACCAGTTGACCCTGAACCACCCCTTAGTTATGCTGCTATAGGCCTAGGCTGCTGGGAGGTTCCCATGATGCACTGAGTGTTTCTTCTTCAAACACCTTTTTTCACTCTGTGTGTTTATACATCACTCTGCATTTAATCATAAGCTGTTATTAATCTTTTAAGAAACCTTGTTACACATGTTGTTCTTTTGTTTTATTGTTTCAGTTCAGTCAAAAAAAAAAAGCTTAAATTGATCTTATTACCCTGATAAGGATAAGTGGAAGAGAATGGATGGATGGATTTATTTATTTTATAATTTATACCATAATGAGGGTGAACTCTATTTGGAAGGGCCCCCTGTGAATTTTTGCCCTGGGTTCTGGCAGATTCTAGAATTGCCAGTGGTCCAGGCTCAACTTTGTGAAAGATATATTAACCAGTTTCCCAGTGCAAATATATTTTTTTCCCTTTTTTTTAGCCATTAGTGTTTTCCATATGCTGTGCACATGCTTGTTGAAGATCTGGACAAACTTTAATTGCAGCCACGTGGCTGAGAAACCCCCCGATCCCCAAACCAAAGAAGAGCAGTGGATTCACGCACAAAATGCCCGGGTCTTTAGGCAGTGTGGTTTAGCACCCCTCCCATAGGTCTGATTCACACAATAAACAGCAACATATTTTGTGTCTGATTCCTTTTATTTACTTTTTTCTGTTCAGGTGCAGTTGCAGAACCTGCATACCAGCATAGATGCTTACAGCTTAAAAAGTTTAAATGTGTTCCCAGCTAAAATGTAGAACTTCTGCTGAAACATTACAGCTCTTTTACTGTCTGCAAATTAAACCAAATGAATTAAAGGTCATTATAAACTCATGGGTTATGTGATAGGATGCCACCTGTGCAACAAGTCCAGTCATGAAATTTCCTCACTACTAAATATTCCAGAGTCACCTGTTAGTGGCATTATAACAAAGTGGAAGTGATTGGGAATGACAACAATTCAGATGCAAAGTGGTAGGCCACCTAAAATCACAGAGTAGGGTCAGTGGATGTTGACTCTCATAGTGCGCAGAGGTCACCAACTTTCTGTAGAGTGAATCGCTACAGCCCTCCAACCTTCATGTGGCCTTCAGATTAGCTCAAGAATGTGAGTAGAGAGCTTCATGGAATGAGTTTCCATGGATGAGCAGCTGCATCCAAGCCTTACACCACCAAGCACAACGCAAAGTCTTGGATGCAGTGGAGTAACGCACACCAAGTGTCAAGGTGGAGTCAAGGTCCATAAAGACATGGATGAGCGAGTTAGGTGCACAGAGTCCTGACCTCAACCTGATAGAACACCTTTGGGATGAATTAGAGCGGAGACTCTGAGCCAGGCCTTCTCATCCAACATCAGGGTCTGACCTCACAAAATTCACTTCTGGAAGAATGGTCAAAAATTCCCATAAACACTCCTAAACCTTGTGAAAAGCCTTCCCAGAAGAGTTGAAGCTGTCATAGCTGCAAAGGGTGGGCCGACATCGCATCAAACCCTATGGGTTAAGAATGGGACGTCACTCAAGGTCAATGCGTGTGAAGGCAGATGAGCAAATGCCTTTGGCAGTATAGTGTAAGTTAGCACTAACAATGTCAGTGTTTGATTTGCATTCAAGAAGTGTACTGCTATAATATGCAAGCGTTTACTGAGAAGGTGTTGTTAGTTTGATTGTAGTAATGGGTTTTCTAGTTCTGAAGCAGCTTCAAAATGGGTTATTAAAGAAAAAATAGCCTACATGAAAGCAGAGAGTCACATAAAACATTTATGGTGAGGTATACTGTACATCATTAATTCCACTTTATGGTTCTGATATGGCATCTGGGAGCATTTTGCTCACACTTGCATTCCCATAATAAGCCATGCATTTCACATTTTTATTATCTTTCTCCGTGCGGTAACGGTTTTCGGTTCTATTTCTCTGTAAACTCCTTTACAGTTTGTTTTCTTCCTGAGGATTCGAGCCTCCTCCATCTTCTTGTGAGGAAATACCGAAGCCTTTTGTTTTTTGGCTTACAATGTGGTGAAATTAATGATCCCAGAAAGTCAGCCTTGACTAACCTATGAGTCATAATGATTGCATGCTTTGAATTTATGTCAGAAAGGTTTATATTTTGGGAGGCATCGAGCATCTAGGCGGACACTCAAACGCTGCCACAGCTACACAGGTGGGCTAAAATTACAAGTGCTCTTTATTAGTGAGTCCTCCCCTTAATAAAGCTGTTAATATATTCTCTGCAGGGGTGTAGGTAGGAATTTTGAGCCCCAACAAAAACACTGACACCCCCCCGTGATGATTTGGTCCGAAACTGGCTAACTCCAGTGCCAGTTTGTGTGCTTGTGTTGTCCTATTTATTTATTTATTTATTTTTGTCACATTCATTATAAAAGGATAAAAAGGTGCAGGCGAATGATTTCATGCCTCCCCGGCACCATATTTGAGCAGCGGATGAAAGCAGGGAGGATAGTTAGTATGAAAGGAAGCTGGGATGCAGCCATAGCTGAGACATCTGGCTGGACTTGACTTCCCACAGGCTCCTCCAAACATTTCAGGTCCTCTGGTAAATCAGGAGCACTACAGCTGCACTGTGCATGACAGAAAGAAATCTGTTGTTTTGCCGAATGCTCGAGTCAACTAAATTCTTGGATGGTGGGCCTCCTCGTGTAAAAGCTGCAGTCACGCAGTGCTCTGTCAGGCCAAACTGTGGTCCAGAGGATAATGCGGGGTCCTCAGCAGAAAGACAAATGATTACATTATGGTGTTGCTGCACTCGGCGTCCTTTTCACGCATTAAAAACAAAACAAAACAAGAATATGAACAGATAAAACTGCTTCTAACTAAAGAAACATCTCAAATGGTGTGTCTTTGGACTTACTTAAAGGGACCTTCCACAATTTTAAACAGCAAAAATCAGTAACAGTTGTCTAATCTTCCGTGACTCCAGGCAAGCTTTGAAGGACCCTCAAAGTGATGTCATCTCAGACGGAGTTTGGGAACTTCAGATAATGATCTTCGAACCGAATGTGAAGCTTTAAAGATACAGGCACTTATCAGGAAATGAGGGTCTGATGAGAGACGCCATCAACATGTGTTAAGGGAAGGGCTGGATCCAGGATTTTTGGAGGATATCTCTGCCCCAGTCCTGACCTGTTCTAATCTGTCTCGCACGAGTCTCCTTTTAAATGTGTTGCCAGATAATTAGGCACACCTTTATGAAGCTTCATAAAGATCGGAATGATCAGATTATAATGACCACACCTCTTTATTCTATATTTTTGACACTCGCTGTGCAAAAAAGGACACTATTTTATGTTTTTAAATTTGTTTAAAAAAATATTCAAAATAAATATATAAGAATAAAAGCAAATCGATATAGAACTTTAATTTTAAAAACTTAGAGACAATTTATAAACTAATGAATGCTTCTATTACTATTTTTAAGACATTTTTTTTTTGCCAGTTTTTGACCTCCATACCAAGTGCCTTCACTGCTATGAAATACCTCTTGCGTCTGCCTGTAGAGACTGCGGTTTTTAACACGACCCTACCATAGCGTCATTATATTGTAAAATCTATAGGATTCCCCTGGCTCTTAACCGTGAGGGCAGAACGGTAGTCGCGGTTCTCGGGTTTCAGATGAGGGGCCTCCTCTTCTTGAATGGGGCCGAGTTACGTGGAGGTGGTGCAGGAGGAGCAGGAGGAGGAGGGAAGCAGGAGCCTGCAGGAGTCGCAGACCTCTCTTTCTTTTGTCCTCTCGTTCGGGACCCCAACACATGGGGTCAACGCGGGCTGAATGGGTTCATAGTGAAAGCTGCCTCCGACGCAGACGCAGACGCCCGGCGTGAGAGCGCGCGCGCTAATTAGAAAAACCTGGTGAAGCAATTAAGCGCGAGGAGAGAAGACGCGCACGGACGTGCAGAAGGTGAGTACTTGGTTTCAGGAAAAGTTTGATTTTGCAACTTATCTGTGGCTGACCTGAGTTTTCTTTTTTGGTTTTTTTTTTTTTCTTGGAGTGAGGAGACACCTGAAAGTTTTTTTTTTTACGAGCAGGGTTTAGTCTAAATATACCGAGTAGGTCCGCGTGGCGACTTTTGAAGCTGTGCGTGCCGGAGTGTGAGTGGTCCTAATTTCGTCAGCTTCAAGCCCAAGGGAGAAACCTTTAACACATGCAGCTCAAAATGTTCCGACGTTATATACTTTAGGAAAATTACCCCCCCACACACACACTGTTTTTAACGCCTAATTCTTATACTAACAGCCGTTTTAACTTTCAAAAGTAATGTCTCAGTCTGAACTGATGGCTTCATCTTCTAAGTCACCAGATTTTTGTTTCCCCACTGAAGCTTGGCAGAACTTCGTTTTCCTCCAGGAATGCCACAATTTCCAAAACAATTCAGTCTGACTCAGCAAAGCGTGTTCGTAGCCTTCGACAGATCCACCGAGGAGCTTTTAAACTTCCTCCCAGCTACACAAACTGAAATCAATCTTGTGTCGAGTCTGTTTTTCACCAAGTCAAACTGACACCAAAGGAAGAGATGTGATTGGCGTTTGTAGATGCTGGATTCTCCTGCTGCTCAGACTGCATTGGGATTCCATGTGCCCTCTGTCTGCTCCCTGAACCCTAAAATCCAAGCTTTCTGCTTTTGGTTAGGCAGGAATGTTAACTCGCCTTTGCTTTGTCCAGATCCTTTGCCCAAAAAACTCTCCAGTCCCCCGCCCGCCCTCAAACCCCACTCCAACTCCTCCTGGAGCAGAGTGACTCCTTGAGCAGAAAAGCCAGTAAATCTGGGTTTAGACCACATGAGCAAATAAGCTACTGTTTAAGAGCTGTCTTCAATCTGCAGGGAGTTTGCAGAAAAAGCTTGAATTTACATGAGCCGGATACAAGTTTGTCAAATATATAGCCCCTTGTTTGGTTTCCTTGGCGTCTTAAACTGTCCTCCCCTGCAGATAAACCATGTGCTAACATGGGATGCTGTAAAGCCCCTCGGATTAGTAAATTTTGTGCGTTTTGGTGCTTGCCCTGCACATCTAGAAGCTTTTCATAGAAACCAAGCAGGAGCTAAACTCCCCTTTGGAGCAGTAGTGCTCCAGTGTAAAGTGAACAGCAGCTGGAAACTAAAAACCTGTGGCACAAAATTACATTCCTATATATATATATATATATATATATATATATATATTGTGTCACCCTATCCGTGATGATTCAGTGATTTTTCACTCACCAAACACCAAGTGAAACATGCACATTTATTTTCTTTGGGGGGGGGGCTGCTAGTGCGAGTGGTGTAAGAGCACGCAAAGCATATTGTGGGGGTGGGGGTTTTCAAATTTGCTGACTAATTGTGGTGCGTGGATATAAAGAAAATGACCCAGTGTGACTGCAGCAGCTCCATAAACTATCTTGGCAAGGTCACACATTTGATAAATCTGCTTTTCCAGGTGACCGATAAGTTTGTTTAGAAACTGATAGCTGGAGTTCACGTTGACGTCAAATTCAAATCTCAGCATTTGGCTTCTTGTTTTGGCAGCTCAGTCCATCAACCCCCCACCCCCTAATTATACTGATATTAGAAGTCCATTATTGGTTACCCTGCTCATGCCTTTCATTGCTCAAAAGATGCTTTTGGTCTGTGTGCAGTATTCTGCACATCAGGTCGTGTCCTCAGAGCACACTCAGGGCCAATTATCACAACGCAGAAACGGTTTGAGTGGAGGAAACCGAATGCGGTGCTTCCTGGGGCTGAAGTTTAAAGGGATAAGTCTGCCTCGGTGACTGCCAAAAGGGCTTTTAAATTTCAGCAGCAGCCTTTTGTTTCAGCTGCGCAACCTCTGGTGTAATGTGCCATCTAAAGGTGGGTGTCGTAATTGTGCAGTAGGGGTAAAACAGATGTTGCCATACAACTGGACTTGTTTCTATACCCCCCCCCCTTTTTTTTTCTTTTTCTGTTTTGACAAACCAAAGCATACATTTACCAGGCATACTGGGGCTGTTTTTGGTATCATGTCCCTTCTTTGGTAGATGGCGATGGTAATTTTATTTTATTTTTTTAAATTGAATTCTGGATTCAATGACACTATTCAATGCACTTGGAAAACTGAGGGGATGTTTTCAAGGCCCGTCATTTTTATGGTCTGGAAGTTTTCATAGCTTTGGTGTGGCTGAGTCTCATGAGGGCTCCCCCCCCATTACACCGGTCAGGCTCAGGCAAGTCACATTAACCATTTTTCATCGTCAGAAGGTGCCAGGGTTGCAAAGAAGGATTTCACAAAGGACTGGATGATTAACAATGGCGAGTGAGGGCCTGAGTGTCGAACACTAATCTGAGGAGACAAGCCTGCAGATGCCTGTAATGGCTAAAGCCTGATGCTGTTGCAATGAGTCATGAAATGCTGGTTATTTTCTTTGCTACACCCTGTGGTCTAAAAGCGGAATTGTAAAAGTGAGTGGTACATGAAGTCCTGACATCTTTTTTTTTTTTCCTTTTTTCTTCCCCCGTCCTTGGCCCCCTCTGTTTGCGTTGGTTTCAATGAAATGTGTTTGGAAATAAAGTTATGGTGGCATTTAAATCTTTTATTTTTTTCCGTTAAACTACCACATCAAGGCAAAAATCTTGTTTCCAGCTGGTTTGCTGAAGCCAGTAAAACACGTTTCAGTGAATTCAACCACTGCTGTAAGACTCGTGCTGCTGTTTGAATTTTTGAGAATAGTTTCTGGCTTTGAGACAGCAAATTCCTAGATCTAGTCTCTGCTTTAATTCCTGTAGCCTAGAGCCACAGCAGGTCTCCTCGCTGTGAGCGGCAACTTGCCAGTTGCCACTTTGATTTTGATTAAGCAGTGAGATGTTAAGAATGTGGGATCACCAAAATGACGCCAGAACCAGTGCACTCTGACCAACAGGACTGATTGATGTTTACTGGAGTTTAAATACCTGCATGTCTGAGGGGGTGACACACCAGCTGTGTGGCTTTTGTTTTGTTTTGTTTTTTCTGTGGCTTTGTGGTAGGTTTATCAGGAATACCTGTGTTTGCAAATGCATTTTAGAAGCTGGTCATTTGATTCTTCTGGAAACATGAAGTCTGAGTATTTAAGTAATGCTTAAATATTTAACTCAGTCGAATAAGAGCCAGAAACAAATGTTTATTTTAAATGCATGATGAGGTGCTTTAATAAGGATGCTTAAATTGTGAATTAGCGTTACTGTTTAAAGTCCTTCAGCTCTTCATCACACTGAGCACACTAAACATATCTGCTGAGAGCACTCGACAAGGCATTTATGCTCTTTTGTTTTCCCTGAAATCTAACATCTCCAAATGTAGTATTTTGTCAAACCAAATTATATAAACACCAACTGTGTGTACTGTCATAAAGGTCTCGGGAAACAAACTGCACTGATATTTGAGCAGCTAGAAACTGTGATTATATTTTCCAGCCATTTAAGAAAAATAAACTATTACTGTAATAGTTTGATTACATTTCTGTGGATCTACCCGTAATTATTCAGCTAATTGTTTCATATTTAATAATAAACGTCTGCTGTATGATTCTGTCCACAAAGGCTGCTTTTATTGTGCTCTGATCCTAAACTAAGGAAAAGACGCGCACAAAACGCCACAAATTCATAGGCTGTGTGTTGTTTGCTTTGTATTCATAGATTTAAATACGGTTTTCCCCATCAGTTGTCCGTCTTGCCATTTGTTTTTGAACGCAGAGCTGATTTTAGCACTCCGATCACCTTGGCACCATGAGTTGGAGCTTCCTAACCCGTCTGCTGGACGAGATATCCAACCACTCCACCTTCGTGGGGAAGGTCTGGCTGACGGTGCTCATCATCTTCCGCATCGTGCTGACAGCCGTCGGTGGTGAAACCATCTACTACGATGAACAGAGCAAATTTGTCTGCAACACGCAGCAGCCTGGTTGTGAGAACGTGTGCTACGATGCATTTGCACCGCTCTCACATGTCAGATTCTGGATCTTCCAGGTGAGGTCTGACATGGTTTTTGAACATAAAGATGTATTAAAAAGGCCCGCGGTCTTTAATGGTGTGTCTCTGTGAATAATGGTGTCAACATGCTTTTGTCCAGGTGATCATGATCACCACCCCCACCATAATGTACCTGGGATTTGCCATGCACAAAATTGCCCGCATGGAAGAGACGGAGTTCCGGCCGGGCCAAAAGCGGAAGAAGAGGATGCCCATCATCAAACGTGGGGCCGCACGGGACTACGAAGAGGTAGAGGACAATGGAGAAGATGACCCAATGATTGCTGAAGAGATTGAACCAGAAAAGCCAGACAAAGCAGAAACAAGTAGGGTAGCAGTATGTCTGTCACAAAACACCATTAAAGTTCTGTCAAATAGGTCTTACCCCCCTCCCTAACTTGATACTGAGTCGGTTTCTGTTTCTGTTTTCAAGGCTCAGAAAAAAAGCATGATGGTCGCCGGCGGATCTTGCGTGACGGCCTGATGAAAGTCTACGTGTGCCAACTGCTGTGGCGCTCTGCTTTCGAGGTCGCCTTCCTTTTTGGCCAGTATGTTCTCTACGGCTTTGAGGTGATACCCTCCTATGTCTGCACTCGCTCACCGTGCCCACACACGGTGGACTGCTTTGTGTCCCGCCCCACGGAGAAGACTATCTTCTTACTAGTGATGTATGTCGTGTCCTTTCTCTGCCTACTCCTCACCATTCTTGAAATCATCCATTTGGGTATTGGTGGCATCCGCGACACTTTCCGTAGGCGGGCCACCCTTAACTCCCGCACCTCCCGTCCACCTTCCTCGCGCTCCATGCCTACAGCTCCACCAGGATACCATGCAACCATGAAAAAGGAGAAACTGAAAGGAGAGCTGAGGGACTTGCCAATGGGTGATTCTGGACGAGAGACTTTTGGGGATGAGGGCCCCTCGTCCAGGGAGCTCGAGCGGTTGAGAAGGCACCTGAGGCTGGCCCAGCAGCACCTGGACCTTGCCTACCAGGCAGATGAAGGAAGCCCTTCACGCAGCAGCAGCCCAGAGGTGAACACAGCTGCACAGACAGCTGCAGAGCAGAACCGCCTCAATCTTGCCCAGGAAAAGCAAGGAGAGGCAAGCGAGAAAGGTAAAGAAGACACTTCAGCCTCCAATCAACACACTGAATTTGACACAGATGAACCAGGAGGTAGGGTTCAGCCTTAATCAAAACCAAAGCATTTATTTATATAAAAGGCCAAACATTCAGCTAAATGTGGTTCAGGTTTCTCAAAAGTAAGGGTTTGCCACTTTTCTGTTTTGTATAACTGCAAATTAACATCATTTGGGTTTTGGACTGTTAAAAATTGAAGAAAATTAGTTGCAGCTCTAAACCATGGAGAAAATATTTGGAAGAGAAGTATTGCCAGAATATAAAAATACTCTTTTTCTATAAATAATTTAGGCCTGTAAGATGTGATTAATCAGTTAAAATCACAGACTCTGTGAAAGATGTAGCCACAGTGACCTCACCCATTGGTTTGTGGGTTTGCATTTTGAAGCCTCAACTTTAGCTTTATGGCTGCTGCCATCTTGTTTTTCTTAAGAACGAAGTGACCATACTTGGACAAGATGCCGGAGTGCTAAGGTGTTAGCTAATGCTAGCAAGCTTTGCTGGAAAGCTGCACAAGGAATTCATGGGCGCATTGCCCAGGCGTAGATACCTTTTAAGTGACATACAGATAAAATAGTAGACTTTAACTTGCCAAACTGAGGCACAGACTTGTTTAACAGGTTGTGAGTACAGTTAACTGGATGCAAGTCATTATTTACTAGTTTATGTTAAATGTCCTAAAAGGCATCAAGAACTCAAACTAAATGGCTACTAGCTACAAGTGTCGTCTTCGCCAAAGTTCCTGATGCTGCATAGCTACAAGCCTTAATGCAACTTAATAAGGGAGTGGACTATAGATGCTAAAACCATTATTTTGTACTAGCCTGTAAATGCTATGTTATAAAGTTTGGCATTTTTTTTACATGGCACTCTGTGTGGTTGACTTGCTTTATGAGTGAGCCTCAAGTGGCCATTGGCAAAACTGCAGTTGTACCGTTTAAGGCCTCACTGTTTTTTGTTTGTTTTTTTTTAAAAAGCTTGCTGATTTGTTGAAAGAACTAATGTTGCTTGAAATTCTTCTGTCAGCACTCTAAAATTCAAGGATAATGGAAATCTTAATTGTCACATGGAAACCAGTGGATCTGTCTATTTAATTTCCTGCTGATTATCAAAATAGTTAATTTTGAACATGACCTCATTTACATTATTTTTTTTCTTTTTGTGGTTCTCTATTTTAGGTTTGACCTAAAAACATCAGGAAAAATCCATTTTAAGTGAACATGCATGCTTAATAATCTTCTTTTTGGTCTCTTCCTCTTCTAGGGATACATGCCTGAGCATGCTTCCTGCCTCAAACGTCTGTCCTTTCATTCCTACTGGCCTTAAACACATGGGGGAAGCACATATGGGAATGCAGTCAGACCACTGAGGGAGACCAAAGTGTGTGTGTGTGTGTGTGTGTGTGTGTATGTGTGTGCGTGCATGTTTGTGTGTGGGGATGAGAGAAATGTGCCTTTCAGTATTAGGGGTCAGCTGAAAACAAAGAAATGCTGACCGAGCTGTGTTGTGACAAATGGTTAATTTCCACGACTCTAAACTTGAAAGCTTGCCGACCTACATCCAAACTTTGACTGTGCCTTTGGCTAAACCTCCCCTCTGTCAACTGTTTTTTTGTTGCCGTGCAATAATCTGTGTCCATTTAAGACCATGCAAGGATTATTGTAAGCTTTAGCTGAGTGTACTTTTCCCTCCTTTTTTTTTTTTTGGTTTTTCTTTGCTCACAAAGAGGCTTTTTTTTTTTTCTATTAATGTTGCTGAATGTTTGTCTCACTTTGTTGAGGCTTGTTGGCCTCAGAAAATCTTAAACATGACCTCGGGTTATGTGATGATCTTGAGCGTGTGCAGAAGCCTTTTGTTTTTGCAGTAGGTGGGGCTTAACCTGTGCTAGATGAGTCATGTTTAATTTAAATGTTGGATTATTGGTGTATTAACTAGAAGTCATTCCATTTTATGAAATGTTTGACAGATTTTTTTTTTTAAGTCTATTTACCCTAATCGGTCAAAAAAAAAAAGTTCCTGGGAAATGCTTGAATTCTTAATCAAGAGGAACTGTTCCGCACATTTCCAACAATCATCTTTCTACAATCATTTTATTTCACTGGCCATTATTTACTGATTTGAGCAAAGCTCAAAGAAGGCGGTGTTGTCACAGCGTATACCACCTCAGCATTTCAACGTTAATCCTTTCCTAAATTATGTTCCTAAAAAATATTTAATGTTCGTCATTGCAGAAAGTTGGAAAATAAATTCACTTTTTGTGGTTTTCATGCTAACCAGCTGGAAACATCTGTCTTCTGGGGCACTGTCAAACATGTAATTCCACCCTTGTCTTTAGAAATTTACATTCTTCTTTAGTGAGACATATTTTCCATCCTTGACATGCACCCTCTTTCTCCTTCATGCTGAAACACGCATGCCTTTGTGCATCCTGGGGAAGGAAAAAACAGCTGAGGAAAGGATGACAGCTCGCTGACGCACAGCGCGGTGCCATGTAAACATGTAATCTTAAAACTCACCATAAGATTTTTTTTTTGTTTTTTTTTGTCTATGTTCAGTAGCTTTCAGCATTCATACAGTTGAAATTTTTCATAGTCCGTTTTATAATCTGCGGCTGGAGGACAGAAACTGCAGATTTCCAAAGAGCTCTTTGTTGCTGTAGTCTTATAATCATCTCACTTTCAGTTTTGCTACTTATTGCAAGGTACGACATTCAATTTTGAGTATGGTACTCCTTTTTTCTTTTCTTTTTTTTTTTTTTTTTTTGCAAGTTTTGTAGTTATTGTAACTGTAGAGATTATTTTGTCTTCAGAGTAAATAAATATATTTGAAATGGTTTGCTCCTGTCTGGATTTGACTTTGTTTAAACCTCAGTCTGTTGCTCAATAATGTATATTAACAAACCGGTTTGTTTACCTGCAATATGAAAATGTATTGAATTGCAAAAAGGAGGACTTGGAATAAGATTTATTTTAATTTAAACATGTAGTCATACCCTGACATCTACAAGGTAAGTAACAGGTTTCAGTATGACGTGTTAGTGTGCTGGTTAGTCGTGCTGTTTTTGAAGGTACTCGTGTAAAATGAGCAGGCCTACTGTGCCCTCTAAAGGACAAACCGAGAAAAGGAGAAGCAATGGGAAGGGGGGAAATGCAGCCTGTATTTATGCCTGTTGCTAAATGTTGTGACAATCATTCAAAAGCTCTCAATGCTCCGAGAATTTATTTGTAAAAGTGACCGCTTTCTAATTATTCACTTTATTTATGCCTAACAAATTCTATTCATCAGGCTCACAGCATGAGACGTATGATGAGATGATGTTAAACTGAGGTTTTAATGTATTTAAAGTGACAAATTATACTTGCATATGCATCCTAAAAATAAACTAGAAACAGGAAATGTGAAGTTAACTATTCCGGGATAGTGTGTGTGTTTGTGTGTATGCATGTGCATTGCTAGGTAAAGGAACTTTAGTCCAGTTCAAAGCTGGTTGGTTTTGTTTTCCATCCATTGACCACATTTTTTTCCCTCAAATTATGCAGTGGACGTCAGTAAAGACTGGTTCAAGTGTGACCAGAAAAGGGAATCTGAAATTTAACTAGCATGAAAAATTCTGTCGTTTTCATTGACCAGTGTGCTTTAGCACGCAAACAATTGCGTCTTACCCTTTTAAATTTCTTCGATATTTTCTGTCGTATGAAGATATGAACGGCTCTCTAAATTTTTACAATTAAGTGAGGTGCAGTGAGCGGTATCAAAGGGTGAAAACAGCACATTAAACCAAAAATGGCTGAATAGCACTTTAATCAGGTTTTATATACAAAGTAGTTTTCAGACCAGAGAAATCAGTTTTGAGACTCTTGTAGCCTTCACCCAAATTAGGAATGAGGTAAAATAAAATGAGGAAAAAAGTTTAATATGACTAATCAAATTTTAACTGTGACTTGTAAATTGAAAAAAGGCCTTTTGTTGTTTGGGTGAACCGACCGTTAAGCTCAGATGTTCAGATACATGTACACTCTTCAGGTATAATATTAGGCAAGGTCTCATACTTGAATGAGTACCCACCATCAGATGTCGTGGTGATCCTCAGGGACCTCATGGTCCCCGGGACAGGAGCACAACACTGAGTGATCCCCAACATTGCAGTGGTTCGAGCCCCACCTGAGCAGTTTCCGTGACAGTAGTAAAAAGTCAGCACCTTCGGATGGACAATCCAGTTGTCCCACCCCAGCTCCTCAAAGCTGATGTCTATCTCTGCGCGGTGGCAGTCGCTGTGTAGAGGTCTTTCCTGAGAGGGCCGCTGCAGAAGGTAGATGGCAGAGGGAGACCAGGGAATGGTCACTGCTGCATTGCGGGGTGACCGGGAAGGCCCACGAGGTTGAACATGGACGTGGAGGAAGGGCATCTTGTCTGGCTCTCCCGCGTGGCACTGACAGGCTGGACAGTGGACCTGAAGCAGAAAGGGGCCCTCGGCGACAAGGGCCAGCAGGTTTTGATCCAGATGGTAGGTGGTCCATCCGTCAGAGCTCGACTTTGATGGAGCTTCAGCTGCCTGAAGCAGTTTCTGTGCTGTGGTTACAATGAAGAGCTGGGTAGATGAGTTGGCTGTGACTGCTTCGCCTGCAAAGAACCAGAAGTGGGCTGAGGTGACTACAGTGTCCTGGCTGTTGATGGAGGGCTGGAAATAATATGTCATATGTCTGTTGGCAGTTTCTCCTTGAGCTGAGTCAGGTTTGGTACAGTCTGCAGAGAGAAAACAAAGGAAAAACACTGGTTAGCCCACTTAACACTTCCTTTCACTTCTAAGCACAGAGAAGAACTCTCTACAAGGTGTACAGGACATCACTGTTGGGGATGGTCACAGTCAAATAGACCTAATTTAGAGAAGGCGTCACCATCTTTAAACCAGAGAGGGCACAGAAGCTTTTTTCAGTCCAGTGCTAATGAGCCATTAAAATTAGCCCTACATCCACCAAGGTCTTCAAGGTCAGCTTCATGATTTATGGGTTGAAAATTGACAAAAAAGCCTTAAAAACTTAGAGACTATGATTCTTATAAGTGTGGTGTGTAAAGGGAGCTTATAGAAAGTACTGTATAAAGATTTAAAATATATCCCATTTGACCTCTGACCTCTCCATCAAGGTCAATAGATTGGTCTGAACAGCAGAGTGATAATAATGCTATATAGTGCTGTTCAAAACTGTTTCAAATATGTTTGAGTTGACAACCTATAGACTGTATGTATAGGGAACCATATATGGGGATTCTGAATATCACGTGACTTTAGACCTCTGAGCTCCTCTTCAAGGTCAAATAAGGTCAAACTTTTAAAAAAGTGTATTTTATCTTTAAAACTTTAAATTCTGCTGCCTTTGTTTGTATTGGGAACATATAGGAAATGACCTCACTTTTACATTTCCCACCTGCCTTTCTTTCACTTTAACCCCAAGATGTGTTGCGTGTTTAAAGTATTTTTGAGAGAGAGAATAAATCCACATAAATAAAAAATAATAAAAACAATTATGCTCAAACTTATGTTTTTACTACACTACAAACTCATTAAAGAACATTTAAAAAGAACTATATATAAAAAACAACTTCTCACCGGAACCCGGGAACAGAATGATTTGCGACGACTCCTGATTCGGACGGGTTTGAGGACTAACCCACGATGTTCTGCTTGTCCTGTGGGCCCTCTGGTGCAGGTGCCTCGTATCCGGCAGTACCCTGTCTGCATCAGGACCCTGCAGCAAGCTCGGAGGGGGTTCTTCAGAGCCCGAGACCCTCCAGAACCCGCACTTTGAACCAGGACAGCACGACCCCCCGAGACAGCTCCTCTCCCCTGCAAGCTTGAATCAGACCATGGATCCAAACAGGACCCAGGATGAGGACAGCACAGGACACCATGGCTGTAATATATGACAACCTCTTGATGCGAGTCACAACAACAACAACAACAACAAAAAGATCCTTAAAGCAGGTGAAACTGTTGTTACAGTTTAAGAGAGGGAATTTTTTTTCGGGCTAGCTCTAGAGAATAGATTCTCTCCTGTCACTTTCCCTACTTTCACACATATTTGTTTTGGCTGTGCACGCTGTCTGCGTCTGAGTGGAGTCAGCGAACAAAAAGCATTCTGCTGGTGGAACAAATGGAAGATAGCAAAGAGTGACCTTGAAGGATGGGATGTTGTTTCACACAGCACCGGGGGAACGTGTCTGCACGCTCAATTTTATGCTACTTTGTCCTAGACAGTTGCTTTTGGGTAGACTGGCTGAAACTTCTGGATGCAGATAAAAGCAAATATATGCTACAAATGTAAAACTGGGATGAATTATATTTGTACGTGAACTGCCAAGTTTTGTTAAGTTTATGGATCCATCAAGATACTCCTCTATAACCTTCCAAAAGTTTTCTGCACGCATGCACGCACACCTGTTTAAAAACAAAATGTCTTTGTCTGTGCCTCCTTATCTGCCTGGCCTTGAATCCCAGTCTGAGAAAATGTTTTTCATAGTTTTTGTGTAAGGACATTTTATCACTTTTTAAACAGGCCTGAGAGCAGTTTTTTACAGTCAGCAAAGGTTTCATTTTAACAAAACATTGACCGAGGACCTCGGGCTATTTCCAGAGCTTTCAAATGCATTTCATAGTATTCACTTCATGGTGACCAGAAAGCAAAATCTGCTAATATAATGGAAGCCCATCCTCGCCCAGTAAGGAGCTTTGTCACACTTACATACCTCTGATCATCAAATAAATGTTAATATTAGACAAAGACAACCTGAGTAAATTTGGCCCGCTCAGAGCTGTTTGAATTCAGACACACTGGAGGGTTTTCCTGCATGAACGACCTGTTTAAGGTCACCCCAAAACCTTCATTTAGTTTTGCCTTTTAGCCAACTGAGAGGTGGACTTGCTGGTGTGGATGATGGCTCTCACTGTGGTTCACTGGAGTATCAAAGCCTTAGAGACGGCTTTCCACAATGATAGATGTCACTGACTTTGTTTCTCAGCTGTTTCTTTCAGCAGGTCTGGCAATGATCAGGCCTGGGTGTGACTGGTGAAACTGAGCTCAGCTTTTCTAAAAATTTGGTTAATTGCAGTTAATTTATGATTTAATGGGGGTGAGGGGACCATTATTTTTTCACACAGGGCCAGATGGGTTTGGAAAGCCCCCCTAATAAATGAAATCATCATTTAAAAACTCTTTTATCTTTGTCTAATGAAATTTCATTGATTCTCTGAAACATCTGAAGAACCGATGAAATCAGGAAAGGGGGGCTTCTTTTTTTTTTTTTACAGCCCTTTATATAATTTATTGCTCAATGCTTGTAATGACTTTAACATGAGACCATCACACCACTACAGATGACTGCCCCTCCCTGAGCCTGGTTCTGCTGGAGGTTTCTTCCTGTTAAAAGGGAGTTTTTCCTTCCCACCGTCGCCAAGTGCTTGCTCATAGGGGGTCGTTTTGATTGTTGGGTTTTCTCTGTATTAATGTAGGGTCTTTACCCACAATACAAAGCACCTTGAGGCGACTGTTTGTTGTGATTTGGCGCTATATAAATAAAATTGAATTGAATTTAATTGAATCGAATACACACTACTCTTAATCTAAGCAGACTTCATGTGTGTCAGAGGATGTTATTATTAAAGACAAACACTAATTTATGTAAAAACAAATGATCCAAAATAGTTATTGAAAGAAAAACTACAAAAAAGGCATCACCACGGAGGGCTAGGCCCTGACTGCCCCCGTGGTTGCCTGACCTAAAGCAGAACACCTCTGGGTCAGTGTGCAGACAGCCCGCTGTGTTTTGATATTTTCAGGTGAGCAACAGTGCTGAAAGATTGCCTACAAAGCTGACCGATACACCATACTGTGTCAAACGGCGCTCTCTTTGGTGATTTTTCTAATAGGAAATCAATAGTTTAACCACATGTAGGCTGCCAGATTAACAGCTAGTGTTAACGGATAAATGAAGAAGACGTTACGCAGCATCGGCA
The DNA here is from genome assembly GCA_024447675.2 of Pterophyllum scalare. NCBI lineage: Eukaryota > Metazoa > Chordata > Actinopteri > Cichliformes > Cichlidae > Pterophyllum > Pterophyllum scalare. The sequence goes on along the minus strand of JAMQGT020010769.1, from coordinate 11,351 downwards.
TGTGCCACAACCCTAGGACCGGCACAGCCCGGTGCTGAACTGGTCTGAACTGGCCCAGACATTTATGACATGTGAAAAGAAGAGAAGAGAAGGATGCTACACAGCAGTAAACGTGTTGCTGCCATCAAATTCAAAATGAGCTAATATTCATCCTTAAATGGTGCATTTTCCAGGTTTCCTGTGTTCTGTTGTGAATAAAATGTGACTTTATGAGATTTGCAAATCATGACATTCTGATTTTATTTACACTTTAAACCACATCCTGACTTTTTTTTGGGGGGGGGACTGTAGAACACGAGTATTATCAGTAAAATGGACTGAAAGTTCTAATTTTTCAGAAAGAAAAACAAGCCTTGTGATGGATGAATTGTAATATATGACGCTGCTGTTGCCTATGCAGTATTTAATTGCTGACCGAAGCAGAGCTTTTTCGACTTACTACTGCAAAACTGCTCTCCAGTTAAATAATTTGGTCCAGTGGTGCTTAAGCTAGACATGATCCCTCCACAGGGATGATTAATGACTGAGAGAAAAATAAAAAGTTCTGCAACACAAAATACTGAATACTTTGACCATATTCCAACAACGATTTGAAACCATCTAAAAATGAAAACGAGTCTGCAGTGAACTGCTGACAACTGACATCTGAATGATAACATAAGCATAAAATGGCAATCCTCAGATACTTCAGAACTGCGCTTAATGTACTCCAGTTGATTAAATGCACCTGGCTCCAGTCCACCGATGTGAGAGACCTGACCCTCGGCATCCAGCAGGTGGCGCTGTGGAACGTGTCTTGCTGAGAGTACAACTCATGAAACTCATGATACTTCAGATTAAGCGGCTCCTGTTAATAAGAGGCCGGTGTTTTTGTTTTCGACTGGAGTAAAACTCACCAGTTTTTTGTCTTTCGGTCTCCTTTTTAATGACTTTCGGTAAATTCTCTGTAAAATATTGTTGTAAAATATATTTAAGCGTGCTGTCGGGTACAACAATGGCACTCCTAATGTTGCTGATACCCACTCAGGATAACTCAGATACACAAAATTCTGTGCACATGCGTCTGTGGTGCATTTTTCCATGAATGAGGTGTTTCTCTTATTATGCAATATGTAAAAAAAAAAAGAAAAAAAGATTCGAATTGCATTTTTACGTATATATTACACAGTAGTAGTGTAGTAGTGTAGTGCTTTCAGTAGAAAGCAGAGGGTTTAACCGGATTTTGTTGTTGAATTTAATGAAAAAAAGTCCTGAATGTTGCGTGACTGCAGGCAAAGTCTTTGGGAGCCGTCGCCACAGCAGCAGCTCCTTGAAGTCAAACTTGGGGGAAAAAAAAATAAAAAACCCAGAATAAAGTCAGAGTGATCTAAAGCATATCTGTTCTTTTTAAGCTCAGCCACCCACTAACTGAGCCGCATGTATAGCAGGCAGACTCTTGTCATTGCAGAGCTGTCAGTAGATCAAAGTCTTTTTGCTTAAATTGAAGAAATGTCCATAATGACAAGAGTCCTCTTTGTACTTTAAGTGTATTTGAGTGCATGTGAATAAATATAGTTTAAATAAAATATTAAATCCTGAAAGAAATACCACAGATTGACAAACATACAGTGCTGTGCAAAAGTCTTGAGTCACCCCTTATTTTTTTTAATATTTCACCGGGAAAATGGGATTTATTGAAACATGTGCAAATATGCCTGCAAATGTAGCATAAAGGGGAAAAAACAGAGTTTGTACAATTCTAACCAGCTTGAAAGTCAATATTTAGTGTGACCACCTTTATTCTTCAACAAAGCCTGAACTCTTTCTCTCTCTCTCATTTCTTCAGGACTAGTTCTCCAGGCTCCTTGAAGGACATTCAAAACTTTTCTTTGGATGTTTCTGCCTTTTCTTCTGTTCTCCGTCCTCATGAGCCCACGCTGCTTCAATAATGTGGAGGTCTGGGCTCTGTGGAGGCCAATCCATGACTTCTTTTGTCCTCTGCTTGTCCTGTTTTCTGCACATCATGCTGAGATGTGCCAAGTTTATGGCTAATAGCTTTCTGGGAATCACCTTGTTGGTGCAAAAAATCCTTTTTCTTATGCCTGTCAAACTGTGTTATCTTTGCCATTTTTCATAGATTGAACTTAAGATACGGGAACACATGATATTTTTGTGACAGGCTGCAAGTAACAAAGTGCTTAAAGTGATTCCTAGGCCAGTGTTAACAAACAAACAGCAGTGAAAAAGCAACCAAAGAACCTCAGTAAGCCTGGAGAAATATTGCTCAAGAGCACGCTTGGAAGCAAAATATAAAGACGTGAAGTGATGATACTGTTTAGTGAAATATGAGGATGGGTTATTGGTAAAATATTAGTGATCCTGATGATAAAACATCCTATGCAGTCCAGACGTTTTGCAAGTGCAGTGTATTTAGAACCAGAACCTCTTGTACTGGCACAGTGTCCGGACACATCAGGGGTCCAGCAGCTTGTTGCAGCTATAGACAGGTTTGAACACATCATTGTGGTAAATTGTGAGGATTCCCAGCACCATCTTTTGGGCTCAAAAATAAAGCCAGAAACTGCAGGTCCTTGAGCAATAATGCCTATAGACTTCCATGTTAAAAAAGTCCCTAACCCTAACATTAAAACGTAAATAAGCACAGCTCAATGCCCCCAGCTAATTTTTTATACCCTGCATTAGTGTTGAAGTTATACACAGTTAAGGTGCGGTCAGTTGAGTGACGGGTGACCCTAGCTGCCAGCTGACTGCATGCGATACGTTCGCTAATTTGAGTCACCTCGCCAGAGGTCTAGTTTGGTGACAGTAAAGACAAACTGACGTGGAGGCGCTGCAGAAGATATTAAGTAATGTTCCCTTCCTGAGTAACACTTATTTATGAATGTAATTTTTGGTAATATATCCTTTTCTTTTCTTTTTTTTTTACTATAACAGTAAATTCTGATTGTACTGTCTTTATTTGTAATCAAGCATTTTTTTTTTTTACTTTGTGTTTTACTTTAACTGACCAGCAGCAACAACAACACAGCATGTCAAGGAGTTTTTCAGAAGAGGCTCTTTGCTTTTCTCTTCTTCGTTGTTTTATGGGCTTGCGAGTACTCTGTAATAATGATCACTGATTGAAGGAGCAGGCGCACACAGAACCACTGCAGCATCTTGTACTGTGGTGGCCTTGGAGTCCTCTTCTAACATCGTTTTTTCGTCTTTAGGTCTTTTTTTGAATGTAAAAGTATTCTGCCCGTTACAGGGGTTGATGTGCACATGTATGTGCACTCATGGCAACACTGAAATCATGGGTAGTCCCATCCCAGGTGCAGCTGGAAGCATTAAGGGGGACTCCTCTACTGTTTGCATTCAGAGCTGCTTTAAATCTTTGCGGCACAGATGCAACAAGATGCTGGGAACATTCCTCACAGATTTTGGTCCATATCAATATGATAGCATCACAAAGTTAATGCAGATTTTTCAGCTGCACATCCACGATGTGAATCTCCTGTTCCACCGCATCCCAAAGGTGCTCTATTGAATTGAGATCTGGTGACTGTGGAGGCCATTTGAGCACAGAGAACTCACTGTCATGTTCACCAAACCAGTTTGAGATGATTTGAGCTTTGCGCACCGCACATTATCCTGCTGGAAGCAGCCATCAGAAGATGGATACACTTTGGTCATAAAGGGATGGACATGGCCAGCAACGATACTCAGGCTGAGCACAAGAGAATATTCCCCATATTCTGGCCCTGCCATCTAAATATCCCTTTTTTAAACATTTCTCCTATTGTCCAATTACAATGAGTCAGTGTGAACTGTAGCCTCAGTTTACTGCTCTTAGGTAACAGAAGAAGTGACACCCGTCTGTGGTCATCTGCCGCTTTAGCACATCTGCTTCAGAGATGCTCTTCTGCATGCCTTGATTGTGACAAGTGAGTTGCTGCCATGTGATTGGCTGTGTAGATATTTGGGTTAAGAGGTGCACCATATAAAGTGGCCCCCGAATATGTGTGTTATCGCTATTACTTATCGGATAGGTGCAGTGTAGAGATGCACTGTGCTAACCGCGCCAGCAAGTGCTAGAGTAACTTAGCTATCTGTCCTGTCACTCAAATGTGGTCCTTTTTTGGCTGCAGTGATTGGCTTCATTTTATTAAATTGAGTCACACATTTGCAGGTCACGTCACTGTTTTGATTTTAGATGCCAAATCCCAGATTCCTTTTGAAACACTGATCAATGAATAAAAGTTTGCCCCCCTACACACACACATACACACACACACACACACACACACAAAAGAGAGTGAAAAAGAAGATCCAATACTCAAAACTATTTTTATGAGAGCTCTACAAAAACCTACAGCTGCTCAAACTGCTTCAGTGAAACAAACATAGTAAATATCCCTACCAGTTACACTGTATCGTTATATCAGTGCCCTACAGTTTGTATGAATCACTCCCGTCTTTATTCTTAGACTTCCTTTTTATAGCAACTCCAACTGTCACACACACACATGCTGCCTCTGCCTTTCTCACACATACACACTCAGAGACGCGCACGCATTTTGCTTGATAAAATTATCTGAAGGGCTTGGAGTGTGAGCGCTTTGCGCATGCATGAGTGTGTGAGAATAGGTTATACGTGGCAGGATGGGAAATGTGACCTATCTGTGGTGGTGCAGCTGTCGCTCCCAACCTGCAGGAGTTGGGGGCGAAGCAGTGACAAGGGAGAGAAGGAGACAGATAAGATGAGCTGACTGAAGAACATTAAAGCCTAAAAAGGTTAGGGGTGTAGATTTTAAAAAGCATTTACATTTTTTTTGTTGTTGTTGTTGTTTTGTTTCAAACTGGAAAAACACAGGACCAAAAGTGGTCTGACATTTAGGAAAAAGGATCTGTCTCACCCTTCAGCGGGCTTAAAGCTGCTGAAAGGGACCATGGCTGTGGCTGCTAATGCTACATGATCTAGTGTGGCCTTACACCTACAGCCCGTGCTCACTAAGGACACTGAGAGACGCGGGCTTTAGCAAATGATTTGAGACGAAATATTTTGCTCCATGGATCCTGTTACGTTAACATGGACTTTGCGGGGATGTCCAAAGGGATTCCTGTTGGCTTTGATGGCAAGAGAGAGGTAAGGTGCATTACTGTCTATTATATAGCCTATTTTAGGCAACTCCTTGGATCAGCATATGAAACATCATACATTAGCACATGAAAGAAATACATGAGATATTCTTTAATGAGTATTTATGCTATCTTTGATGATTACGGCACTTTTGCCCACACAGACTCATGAAACTGCAGCTCTTAAATGCCCCAAAAATGACACTTAATTGCGCGCAGGTGAAGAGAACCAATCACGACCTTTGGTGTCAAAGTCGTTTGCAGGGCGACACAACCTCTACCGTTCTTCAGGCTGACGGACCGCACTTGGTCCACAGTCACATGACTATAAAGTCTCTTTGCAGAGAGTCTGTATTGATTGTGTGGATAAAGCATGGAAGAGCTGAGGGCTGCACTACAAAGCAAGTCTGACATAGCCAGGTTTTTAAATGTTTTTTAAATGTCTGAAGCACCACTTGGAGATAATGGGTATCATGACGGTAATTACAGTATCAGCTTTCTGGTCTGGACCAGGTTACGTGTTCAGCACAAGTTACCATGGCGATTGTAGTACACCCCTCTGAGTTCATGTCCTGTGTGGTACTGTCACAGCCTCGGCGTCGACATCCATGCTACAAAAACGTTAACATTGGCAGTGACTCGAGAGTTTAGGGTGTTCAAATTCACACCATAGTTGCATCTGCTAAAAAGCTCGGATGAGCCTGAATCTCAGTGACCTTGACCTGAAGGTAAAGGTCAGAGGTCACGTTTTCTGAAAATCTTGCGAACGCGATAACTCGAGAACGATGTGACCCAGGATGTTCAAATTCACACCATAGATGCGCACTTGTTCACTATCACAAGGCCATAAATCTGTCATGCATTTTGACAAAATGAATGCAGAGCTGCCTGAGGGCCTGAAGATCACAGACATCCGATCTTTGTTTTATGCCCAATCAGGCTGCTGACCTGTTGCCAATTAACTTAATCAGGTGCAAAATGTTCCTCCAGCTCTTTCTTTTTAGTACCACTTGCTTTTCCAGCCCTTTGTCGCCCCTGTCCAAACTTTTTGGAGACGTGTCACAGTCATCACATTCATAATGAGCTAATATTTTTCACGACACAGTAAAATGCCTCAGTTTAGACATCTGATGTGTTTTCTATGTTTTATTGTGTCCATAAAAGATGGATTCATTAGATTTACATTCTAGGGTTATTTACACTGGACACAGCATCGCAACTTTTTTGGGATTGGGGTTGTTTAAAAAAAATCAGAATTTGGATTAAAACATTATACATATTACTGATTATTAATATTCTTGTTTGTGATTATTGTTTGTTTGTTTGGCACATTGTGGCCAGTAGATCACTTTGATGTCAGTGTGATTAATGGACTTTGGCCATTTCAGTTCCTGTTGCAACATCCCAGCTCAGAGAGCCCGGAGACATCTGAACTGATGGAGCCTTTCAGAAGAGGCATTCAATAAGTGCAGCTCATCTTGATAACCCAGCCAATTACAAGATAAGAAGTACAATTCATTAAGACGTCTTTGAGAAATCAAGATGGCAGAAGGCCACGGTTCAAGTCCCAGTTTGAACATCCCTTCCAAGAGGGCCAAAATCAACAGTGACCACGTTCCAGAAAATGGGGCTAAGATCCAAGAACCAACAGCACCAGTTTTCATGCGTAAACTCCGTAAAGCAGCAGTAGGAACAGGTTGTGATATCCGACTGAGGGTGTCAGCATCAGGACATCCAACACCTTCACTAGCCTGGTACCACAACGATGAGCTCTGTTCCTCCATCGGAAGCCCAGGACTCGGGCGGGCTGTGGATACGAGACTGCCGCACCGGTGATGCTGGCTTGTACACCTGCGTGGCAACCAATGAGCTGGGAGAGGCAAGCTGCAGTGCCGTCTTGGCCGTCATGGACCTCGGTGAAGGTAATCACAAGCAGCGGAAACACAGAACTGATTCTGTAAGACCCAAAATATCAGTCATGAACCAGTGACTCACACTAATCACATACTTTTACTTACACTGTGATACCACTATATTATTGGCTAAATTACTAAAATCTATTGAAACACTAGCCTGGGACACAACAAAGGACAAAGGGAGACTCAGACAATGAATTCACACCAGATAACCAGGGGAGAGGAAGCAGGTGGGAACACAGCTGAGGGTGACTGACATAATGATGGGAGGGGAAATAAAAATAACACAAGGGTGGGTGGTGGTCTAATGAATTTATTAAGCACTGTATGCTAATGCAATCATCAGAAAACACCACGATAGACTGGGAAAAGTAGCCTTCAAGACTAAAAAGTGATCGGTTGTGTTAGTTTGAGATCTTGGTACTGTAGCATAGTACAACCCAGACAATGATATACAGTACTAGTATCAGAAACTGCATGTAGATGTCCGCTCTAAGGTTTCAGGCTCTGGCACTAGACTAATGCTAATAAAGTTGTACCATATGGATTTATTCGAAATAAGTGTGGAACATCGGTTTTGAGTTTCCATTTAAGCAGACCCATGCTACAAATGGTCACCTTGAGTAGAACTCCGACTGTGAACAAGTTTGGTTGTTCTTTTTTATGTTGATTTCAATCCACTCTGCATAGATTCCTAAATTGCAGAAATGCTTGCGGAGGTAAATATTTCTGAGCTGATACTTAACAGCTGATTGAACATGAGACCGAGGCCATGACGGTGCTGTAAAAAGTCATTTAGCCTGTAAAGATATTGCTGCTTTTGCAGCTCTGTATCACTTCCAAAATTAGAACACTTGGCTGAGACAGTTTTGCTTCGCTCAGGATGACTAGTCTGTCAGCATAAATTCACACAGCGATGCATGCAAGGCATACGTTATGTTTCTAAGGGGGGGGGGCTCCAGTAGGATTGGTCCCATCTGTCATGCCTTCAACATCAATTTTTTCAAGTCCCACACCCTGAGATCCTTTCACTGCAGTGTAACACAGCTACTTCAGTGCAGGTTATGAAGTGAGCCAGTCTGTTCGAGAATGAAGAAAGTAGCACGTAGCAGGTAGTGCTGAATGAAAGTGCACATGCTTTGTCACAGATTGTCTAGCATTATGACTGAATTTGTGGAGTCCTTTCAGTGGTTTGTCTCAACCGCAGTGCCGCACTTAATTTAAAAAGTACAACTCACAACCAGTTTTGCATCATCAGTTTGAACCCTTTGTGCGGCTTGCGGTGTGATCATTGCACTGCTGGGAACATTTCGTCATCGTCTCTGTGCCCCGTCCCGGCTACAAATGTGACGGCCGAGCTCATGTGTCAGCAACTCTCACACTATGAAGCTGGCACGCACGGTCCAGCTGGTATACGGTATCACTCAGCTCCTCTTCGCTCTCTCTCCTGGTTTTTGATGGGTCTCATGAACCCACGTCTTCATTTCTTTCTCCTCGACCACCTTTATTTGTCGCTTCCTCTGCTAATTTCCGACTGATTGAAGTTATCATTTAGATTTTACGTGACAACACTGCAACACATGCGTGCATCATGGAATCCATTTGGCTCTGTTTTTGGTCTGTTGTTTTACTTTGTCCAGAGTAATGCACTTGATACCTGGCCAGACTTAAATCACTATAATAAAGAGCTAACTTGGACTGTTGTGGGACACCGGGCATGCTGTGCTGTGAAAGTTCCTTGTTTTCTGAAATCTACAGCTGATTTGTTTTGATTATCAAACATGGCCAAATTTTCAAAAATGAGGCCACATGAAACTAATCCCTATGAGCCCAAAGCTCAGTGTCAGACTTATTTTTTTAAACTCTGGTGCAGTGGTTAATACATTCACTTGGCAAGCGAAAGGACACTGGTTTGATTCCATCCGGAGAAACAAATGCCCCTTGGGGTTGCATCAGGAAGGGCGTCCAACATCAAACTCTACCAGATCAAACATTCTGCGCTACCTGCTGTGGCGACCCCTTGTGGCAAGGGAGAAGCTGAATGTAGCTTTTTTTCCACATATCAAAGACAGCATAGGTTTGATTTAGGGAACATAATCACTTGTATGGACGTGTCTCACTTAACTTGAATTGGACAATAGGGGCATTGTTTCTCTTTTTCTGGCTGCTTATGTGAAAAACCGCCATTCACCATTACGTCTTTATTTTTATCCATTTCCTGGGTTCTATTTTATTATCATTCTGACCACGGCCTCCCTCTGTACATCTCCCCTTTTCTCACTCTCCTTGTGGTTATTTATGGCCCGGTATGTGCCATGCCTGCCAGAGGGCTCGTGCTCTGGTGATGTGTGGCTGCCGTTGGCCCCCTTCTCCGATTGCACCAGCAGACATCACAGATAATTATAGTTCGCCGCGGTCAAGACGCGGCACTGTCACACTCAATCACGGTCGGCTTGATGAATAAAAAGACAAGGAGGGTCTGCTGGGTTGGGGGACTGTGAATGTGTGCTTGTGTGTTTGCCTGTTGGTGTATATGTGCCCATGTAGGTGCAGTTAATGGGTGTTCTGGCTGCTTTTGATCAGTGAGTCAGGCAGTCAGGTCTGCCACTTTAAGATATCATCCTGAGCGATCAGACCAACCAGAAACCAGAGCGGTGTCACAAGCTCGACTGCTTTATTAACATCACCTTCTGTCGTATGGCTTTTCATTAACGGACAGAGTAGCAGTTTGATGAAGCACCAAAGAAATGGCAAAGAGGCCTACCCAAGCCTGAGGGGTGGCAACACAATTAACAGGAGAAGAAAGACAACAACACACAGCTACACTGATAGACTTTGCTGTAACCTTTGCTTTTATCCTGTTGAGTGATATCACCTCCCCAGGCTGCAAAGGTTATTCTCAGAAGTGCAGTTTGCATTTGGGGTGGAACTTGATAAAACCTAGTGACAACAATATCCAAGGTTTGTTTGCAAAACTTATATTACAGCTTCCATGTCAAATAAATACCAATTTCTTTCTAACCCGGTGGCTCCATTTGGCTTATAATGCAACAACAAAGCCGTTTACTGTACATTTATGACCCCAGCCCTCTACAGAGTTCATCAGAAATTTGAATGAACATGAGTGACAGGGAAATATTGACCTTTTAATGACTTTAATGACTGATTTTTTTCTGGGGCAGAATGATGGTGCAACATGCATTTTCAACAGCTGACAAAAAAATTATATTTGGTTAAATGTTCCCTGAGCTGAATCCAGTCCTTCTGACCAGATGCTGCTGGTAGCCATCAACAGGCTTCTAATATGATTCCACTATTCTTCAGTCATCAAGCTCATGGTTTTAGGTCATGCTGAATAATTGTGACAGTTGTCTTTGTTCTTCGTTGTTAACTCCACTTTGTGCTATGTAGAAGTTCCACTGGCAGCATAACAGCCCCAGAACATGATGCTACCACCCCTGTGCCTAACAGTTTACTCCTTCAAACATACCTCTGCCAATTATGCCCATACAACTCAAGCTTTGTCTTATCTTCTTTCTTTAACTTTATTGGATTGCATCATCTCAGTTCATACTGACATTAAATCGACTTAACAGCGCAGTAGACAGTGACAATGATGTTCCACAATTTCTAGTTTGTGGCAGGCCTGGGCCTTGGTGGGTTCTGGGTTGTTTCTGATCATTAGAAGCAATTTCCTCTCAGCTGAGCAGTGACAGTTTAGGTCTTCCTCCGACCCTGGCAAAATAGCTGTTTGAACTGATGATATTGGAGTTGACAGGTGTTAAGAAGTGGCTCTAAAGGGGCAGCAGCAATGTGGCAAGCAGGGACAATAAAGCGTCCCTGATCGTCACTGATGAAAGAATGATGTGCAGTGACGATGGGTGAAAGAACTGCTGGCAATGCAAAGCGGGGAGGTCCCGAGTTAAAAATTTCCAAGATACAAGATGAAAGATTGAAGTGATACCAATGATTGATATGTGACAAGGTAGTAAACACACGGTTACCTAGGTAATCAGAACCTGTAACGACTGCTAGAGACACAACCGTCAGCCATGACTTCTTATTCTGAAATATTCCCAACTTATGTACAGCAAATCTATAAACTGATGATACTGGAATCTGCAGCTCTTTAGAAATGGCCAAATGGACATCCATACAGGGAGAAACTAGCAGCATGTGGTGATCAGGCGCCACAGAGCATCAGTGACATGCAGCAATGATGGGTGAAAGAATGGGTGTGGGTGGTTCCCAAGTTAAAATTTCTCAACTTTGAGAGCAATACGTAACTGAACCAAAAAGACAAATAACATAACACAA
>JAMQGT020010768.1:0-22502 GCA_024447675.2 Pterophyllum scalare | reverse complement strand
GGGCAGTCCCTGCTGAGTGGATCTCCACAGGTTATGGACATAATGTAGTTACACTTGTGGGAAATAAAGTATGCATGCATATGAAAAAAAAAATTCCAGTGTTCTTCAAATGCATCTCAGACCTTCAATCTGATATTTCTGCATATGGCAGTTTTTAAACTTTCAACACAATCAATACAAGTTGATATAAATGCACTGCTGCAACTGTGCTGATGAAGATTTTATTTATTTATTTTTTAGCTTGTAATGAGTGAGTGTTCTCATTTCCCATGGAAATTACTCAATTTTCTATATTCTTTTGTCAGCTTTATCCCTCTTTTTTATTTAAAGAAGTCAAAATCTTATGGGGACTGAAAAAAATACATTTAACCAGAAGCATCCAGTGGGAATCAGCTCCCCCACAAAGAGGCCTCTGCACTCTAGCACTCTCAGCATGAGCTCAACAGCTGGTAGATATTACCCTGCTGGGAGGTGTATGGCACACACAATCTTCCTCCACTATGTGATTTAGAGTGCTGCAGAATATGTAACTGCATCACGTTACCCCTATTTGCTTCATTTCTGCCAAAGTAAATAAAACAGAGTTGAAAACTCTAATAACAAGATCCTTACATACTAGATTACAACATGCTTCGAATATGGTGACTCAAAAATTATGCTATAGTTCAGAGGATGGTTGCTGGTTAGCTTAGTTGAGCAGGGGAAGCTACTTGGCGGGTTCTAAGTAAATATGCATACAACAAGACTGACATACAATGGGGGGCAAAAAGTATTTAGTCAGCCACTGATTGTGCAAGTTCTCCTACAAAGAAAGATGAGAGAGGTCTGTAATTCCCATCATAGGTACACTTCAACCATGAGAGGCAAAATGAGGAAAAAAAATCCAAGAAATCACATTGCAGGATTTTTAAAGAATTTATTTGTAAATCATGGTGGAAAATAAGTAATTGGTCAATAACAAAAGTTCAACTCAATACTTTGTAACATAACCTTTGTTGGCAATGACAGAGGTCAAATGTTTCCTATAAGTCTTCACCAGGTCTGCACACACTGTAGCTGGTATTTTGGCCCATTCCTTCATGCAGATCTCCTCTAGAGCAGTGATGTTTTGGGGCTGTTGCTGGGCAACACGGACTCCCTCCACAAATTTTCTTTGGGGTTGAGGTCTGGAGACTGGCTAGGCCACTCCAGGACCTTGAAATGCTTCTTACGGAGCCACTCCTTCGTTGCCTGAGTGGTGTGTTTGGGATCATTGTCATGCTGGAAGACCCAGCCACGTCCCATCTTCAGTGCTCTCACTGATGGATTTTGGCTTAAAATCTCACGATACACAGCCCTATTCATTCTTCCCTTAATACAGATCAGTCGTCCTGTCCCCTTTGCAGAAAAACAGCCCCAAAGCATGATGTTTCCACCCCCATGCTTCACAGTAGGTATTCTGGGATACAACTCAGCATTCTTCTTCCTCTAAAAACGATGAGTTGAGTTTTTACCAAAAAGTTCTATTTTGGTTTGATCTGACTACATGGTATTCTCCCAATCCTCTTCTGGATCATCCATATGCTCTCTGTCAAACTTCCGACGGGCTTGTACTGGCTTAAGCAGGGGGACACGTCTGGGACTGCAGGATTTGAGTCCCTCTGGACGTAGTGCGTTACTGATGGTAGCCTTTGTCACTTTGGTCTCAGCTCTCTGCAGGTCATTCATCAGGTCCCTGTGTGTAGTTCTGGGATTTTTGCTCACTGTTTTGCTCATGATCATTTTGACCCCATGGGATGAGATCTTGCGTGGGGCCCCAGATTGAGGGGGATTATCAATGGTCTTGTATGTCTTCAATTTCCTTACAATTACTCCCACAGTTGATTTATTCACACCAACCTGCTTGCCTATTGTAGATTCTGGTGCAGGTCCACAATTTTCTTCCTGGCGTCTTTCGACAGCTCTTTGGTCTTGGCCATGGTTGAATTTGGAGTCTGACTGTTTGAGGCTGTGGACAGGTGTCTTTTATACAGATGATGAGGTCAAACAGGTGCCATTAATACAGGTAACAACTGGAGGAATACTTAATTTCCACCATGATTTACAAATAAATTCTTTAAAAATCCTACAATGTGATTTCCTAAATATTTTTTTCCTCATCTTGCCTCTCATGTTTGAAGTGTACCTATGATGGGAATTACAGACCTCTCTTATCTTTCTATGTAGGAGAACTTGCACAATCAGTGGCTGACTAAATACTTTTTTGTCCCACTATAAGTTCACAAAACTTATGTTTTAGCTCATTTGGGCAGAGCCAAGGTAGCTGTTTCTGCCTTTTTTGTAGTCTTTATGCTGTGCCAATCTGACATGCTGCTGGCTGCAGCTTCATATGTACTATAAAACTTATCTAACTCAGAAAAAAAAAAGTCAATAACTTTCCAAAATGTCACACTAACTCTTTCTACTTGGGGTTCTTAATTCAGTTGCAAACAGCACAAATAACACCTAGACTGTAAAGTGACTCAAACACTATGAAGGAAAAGGAAAGTACAGTTTTTGTTGCAGTCACTGTATGCGTGTGTTTAAAGTGTAAAATTTCTAGTTGTCTCAGAGTGATGCTGAAAAGCTAATTCATGCATTTTTTTTTACTTCTAGGCTGGATTATTGTAATTCATTATTATCAGGCTGTCCTAAAAGCTCTCTGAAAAGTCTTCAGCTGATCCAAAATGCTGCAGCTAGAGTACTGACAGGGACTAGAAAGAGAGAGCATATTTCTCCCAATTTGGACTCTCTTCATTGGCTCCCTGTTAAATCTAGAATCGAATTTTAAATTATTTTCCTCTCATACAAGGTCTTGAATAATCAGGCCCCATCTTATCTCAAAGACATCATAGTACCCTATCACCCCAATGGATAAAATAAGATAAGATAAGGTTTATTGGTCACATGCACAGTTATACACAGTACAATGCACAGTGAAATGTATTTTGTACCTGCAGCTTATAGTAAGAAGTGAAATATATTATGTGGAACCAACTCCCAGTTTGCATTCAGGAGACAGACACCCTCTCTATTTTTAAGATTAAGCTTAAAACTTTCCATTTTGATCATGCTTATAGTTAGGGCTGAATCCTAACTTTACAAATTCTGTGGACTGTAATTTAAGTGTGAGCCCGGTCTCATTCCCAATGCGTCAGGACCAACGATCCAGCTGGCTTCACAATGAAACGCACAGTGTAGCCTTAGGTAATTGTTGAACATGCAGGGGTAAACATGCCAAAGCACAATCTGTTCCTAAGTCTATAATCAGCAGTAAGTGAAAGTGAAACTAAACAGCAAGTGGAAACAAAAAGAAACTTGAGGCAAAAACAAGCCAGACCACAGTCAGATTGCCTCTACTCCTCCTGATTCCTTATGTGAACTTTCTTCAAGATTCAATTCGATTGTGTGGCCGGAGTGTCAGGGTACCAACACCAAAGAACACCTTTGTGTATTTCAAAGATACCAGTAGCTCTGATAAAACACAGTATTTGAAACCCAAGAAATGATGAGTTGGTTCTAAATATGATTTGATATGAAGAGGGGGAAAATTACAAATATCTGCAAATTTCAGTTCTTAATGAATTAATATTTTAGGCAAAAAAAAAAAAGTTCTAAAATGTCATCATTTTGTATGAAAACACTAATTTGTTTGAAGTGTTTGAGTAGATCAAACATTTACCAAATGGTGAAATCAAAGTATCCAGTTCAGACAGTATTTTTTTAATTACTTTATATAATTCCATGTTTTTCAATTATTCTACAATTATATTTTTACATATTAGCCATTTGGAGACTGACCGCAGAACATGGGCACCATTAAGGGTAATAAATCCAGCCATTAGTAAAGCAACATGTCTGTTTTGGAGCAATTTGCAGCTTCTCATTGCACCCTTTCATGCATAATGTAATGGTTTTAGTCTGAGTGTTCAGCACAGAGATGTGAGAAAGGGGAGATCGTGGCTAACAGCTCGTTATGCCATACGTTCCAGTAGCTTATCAGCGGGCAGCCACTCAGCCATTAAGTGTAATGTGTTATTAAACATTTATTTGGTCCAAAGCCCCTGCTTGTGCTACATTACATCTGTATGCTCATGATTAGAGGGCATCAGTTGCGTAATGAATTCGGGATGTGAAGCACAGAGGGTCAGTCGCAGTTGAGGTCAAAGGGCAGCTACAATCCAAACACCTGCTGGGGAGAATCAGAAACATGGAAAGCTCTTGGAGATAGCTTAATGTTACATATCAGAGTTCAGTTCAATGCAGTATAGCTCATATAACAAAAGTATTACATTGACTGTTAATAATTCTAAACATGAGCTTTTTTTTTTATACTTGATTGAAAATCTTTTGCAGTCAATGATTGCCTGAAGTCTAATTTATGGACATCACCAAATGCTGTGTTTCTTTCCTCAAGATGCTCTGAGTTTGCAGCCCTGGGCTAGGTGGAACAGTGGTACCATCGTCTCATAGTAAGAAGGTCCTGGGGTGGAATCCACTGACTGACTGGGGCTTTCCATTGAAGATTGTATATTCTCCCTTTGCTGGGCAAACAGGCTGCCTCCCGCAGTCCAGAGTCATATATATTGGGTTAATTGGTGATTCTAAATTAGCTGTGAATGTTAGAGTGAATGGTTGTCTCACTGTGTTAGCCTCGTGATAGACTGGCTGTACCCCGCGTCTCATCCTGTGACAGCTGGGACGGGCTCCAGCCCTCCTGCAACCCTGAATTGGATGAGCAGGTAAGAAAATGGATGGATGGATGGCTGTCCATGGCCTGAACTGGTTCCAGTGTGGGTGGAGCCTCTGAACATATCCCAAAACAAGAGATGTTGGCAAACGCATCCAGATGGAATAAGCAGCCTGGCCTCACATGCTGCTGATGCCAGACTGTGTGAATTAGGTGCAAATTAGCTTTTTTCACTTGTTTGAAGAATTCACCATGACTGTACCTTTGTTGATTTTTCTTTTTTATATAATGAGTAGCTGGATGAGTAGCTTGTGAAGGTTTTGCAAAGCAATACTCAGGCCAGTCTTCCCAAGCTGGCTACTGGCTTGGATATTAGGTAAACTTATACCCTGATCTTTATTTGAGAGCACATAATATCAGTGGTATTTTCTTAATTTTCCTCTCTGTTTCTGCAGCAAATACACAGGGGCCCACTTTAAATTTCTGGAAGTGGACATGTGCCTTAATACAGTAGTAATCAGTAGTAATTATATTTATTTACTTCTGCACAACCTCCAGCAGTGAAAGCAGTGTTCTTTTTTAAACCATAAGGTTAGCTGCTTGCTTCTGAAATAATACAAGCAAAACATTGTTTGCATTTACTGTAAGTGCATTTGTGTAGCTGTGCATGGTCGCATGAGTATGTCTGAATGTGAATGTGTTTTTTTTTTTAATGGACTCAATGAGGCACAAGAGGAGTGCTAGAAAGCGGGCCTCTTAACTATACAAACACACACCACAGTGAGGTGCCACTATGCTAAACTGTGCTGGGTGACTCAACATGGTTCACACTATAGACCTCACTGTGGGATACATTTACACACACACACACACACACACACACACACACACACACCAGAGTCCAGCCACACCTCATTACTGCTGGTTGAAATGGAGCACAGCACCCACACTGGGATTAAATGGGTAAATAGCTCAAATAGAACAGTGTGAGCTGGTGTCTTTGTTGTGCTGTGTGTGTGTGTGTGTGTGTTAATGTAGTCAGGGTACACGTGTGTTTTTAACGGGATGGCTCAGAGGTCAGAGACAGCATGATACTAGTGATTACTGACTTACACACACACACACACACACACACACACACACACACACACACACACACAGTCCTCGCTTCACTGTTTACACATAAAGCTCAGACATCCTGTGTGTCAAAGCCGGAGGTTGGATATCTATATCCAAGCACATAGCATCCCTCACACGCCACTGAGCGATAGCCACATTATACAGTGCAGAAAATCCTGTTCCAGCTTTATCAATATCCAGCCCTGCAGCCAAAAAACCCACCACGGCCAACAGAAAAATATGACTGCGGGAGACAGAGAATATTCATCATCGCTGGGGAGGGAAGGTTGGCTCTGGGGAAACTGCAGGTTGTTTGTTCAAGGCAGACAATGTTGTGTTTGTTTATTGTTGAGGGCTCTAGCCAGCTGGCTTCCCCTTCATTGCCACAGGACAGAAATAATGGACAGCCAGGCATTTTGGGGTGGGTGTGTGTGTGTGTGTGTGTGTGTGTGTGAAATCAACAACTTTTTTCTGCCTAATATTGGTTTGTTTGAGCATAATGTCTCTTTCTCAGCAAAGCCAAGCTAAATGCTGCTGCACACATCCACAGCTGCGAGCTGCCATGTTCAACAGTAGTCCAGTGCTGCTAGCCAGAGTGCTGCTCTGCTGATGCTGCTGAGGAGTTTGTTACCTTTCTCACCTTGATTGAAGCTGCTGAGAGACTGGAGGCAGGATGCTATTCATGTCTTTCCCTGTTAAGACTTCACTGCATTCAGGCTAGTAAGGCTTTTTCACCCAGGTTGTTCTTAACCCCACAGCATGTGCAAAAAGACGAGTTTGGTGTTTGGTTAGCAGGGTCACTTTGCGGTCAGAGAGAGGATTCTGTTTGTGAAAAGTCAAACAGGTCATTGCAGTATTTTCTTCATTCATAGTGCTGATGGAAATGAACAAGTATTTGATATCTTATGCACACTGGTGGAATCTTATTATCAAAGCTAATTTTCAATTCAATTTTATTTATGTAGCACTAAATCACAACAACAGTCACCTCAAGTTGCTTGAAATATCAACAGTAAGGTAAAGACCCTACAATAATAGAGAGAAAACCCCAACAATCAGACAAGCCCCTATGAGCAATTGCTTGGCGACAGTGGGAATGAAAAACTCCCTTTTAACAGGAAGAAACCTCCAGCAGAACCAGGCTCAGGGAGGGGCAGTCATCTGTCGTGACTGATTGGGGTGAGGCGAGGGAGACAGGACAAAAGACACACTATACTAGACAGCAATAACTAATGATTATTGTTAATGAGCACAGAAATTATTAGGAACTATCTGCATGTCATGTCAGGCTGCCAGGGTTCAGTAACATCTATATTTCATGTTTTTTGGGGTAAAAAAAAAAAAACCTTTATACATTAGTAGAAGATTTTATCTTTGTGGGACAGGAAGTAATGAGATGAAAAACTTGTAAGCATTCACTCATGGCAACTACTGGTGTTCTTGCACCTTGCAAGTAAATTGTTTGTTAAAATTCTGCCAGGTAATACAGCCATGTACACATAATCTGATATTGCTTTGTTAGTGTTGTTCCTACAACGTCATAATGAACGTTACTTTAGGTCCATACCTGAAAATAAGTAATTTAGAAGTAGTTCAACAGTGACTTTTCGTTTTACACAGTGCACAAACTCTGGTCTCTTTGGTGAAAGTCCTGTGCTTGATGCATTCGTCCAACACAATCTCATCCCAACTCAGACGACACAGAAGCCAGTGCAGAAACTAGCATTACTTCCCATGGCAAGCAGCGGGCAACTCCTGTCATTGCAAAAAAGTACAACTGTATGGAAGTCCATGGACAGAACATCACATCACTAACTAATGACATCATGGTCGCTACATCCTTTTTGATATGGCATCTTTACATGTTGTCTCCCACAACTGGACAAGCCATGCTTAGAATGTCCTTTTCCCTATTTTGATCTCCACTTGTCCAGGTTCCTCAAATTTTTCAAGGGCACACTGCACACCCTGCTGAGATATGCCAGGTTTCCAGCTAATAGCTCTTTGGGAATCATCTTGGCGGTGCAAATAGGATCATCAAAAAGAAAGCATTTCACTCCAATGCCCAACTGCTTCTTTAAAAGACGAAATGACATTAGGGCACAATTAAAGCATCCATTGACGATTTAATTGAGGTTGTCAGTCCATCAGCTCAGGAGTTGATTAAAAGTATTTATCAGGTAGCGCTTATTAGCATTTATGACCAAAATATTAAACCAGTTAGTGGCACAGTATTATAAAAAAGCTGCCAATCGGAAAATTAAATGAATGAAAGTGGAACCAATTTATTTTTTAAATTAAAAATCTTAGGAAACATTGCTTAATAGCTTTGTTGCTGAGTGTTAAATATGATGAGTAGCATTCTAATATCTGCAGTAGTGCTCTTCCCTCCCTGTTTTAAGTCCATGTGGTTAGCTTGGCAAGTTAGACTTTTAGTCTCTTCATGGTGTCTCATGTGTTCCCGAACTGACAGTCTGCTACATAAATACTGCTTAAATACTCTGACTGTGCTGTTGTGTAACATGATCCAACAGTCTTCGATTGTATTTTTAAAACTGGAAGGGGGGGGGGTGTCTTCTTTTTCAGTGTGCCTCATTATTTCTCTCTCTCTTCCTCAAGCTGTTGTATATTGGAGGTAGCAGATGATGTTGGAAGAGCAATAATTGCACAATGCTGTTCCCATCTACTCTTATCTTGTAGCGTGCCCAATTGGGAAATCATACCAGGACTTCTTGTCACTCAGCGAGTTGTGTTGTGTCTTGTAAAGCACTGAGTTTACAACTTTAACATCTTCATTTTTACAACTCAATGGCTCCTCTCGCTGTGAAACAGAGCAAAAAAAAAAAAAAAAAGAGCTAACCCTAACTTATTCCTGAGTCCAGTTTAGTTACATTCAAAAAGATTAGTTTAGAATTAAAATGTGAGTAAAGATTTATTTAATGCGCACAATGAAACTACTAAATTCACATTCCATCTTAATGCAATTCATGCCTATATTGGACAGCTGACATTGGAAGGTCATGGGCTGATACGGCTCATCTGGGCCTTCCAGGCTATAAAAGCTTAAGTCAATGTTAAGTTAGTGACCTAGATGACCAAATGTTGAACATAGTTGAAAGGCTTATGAAAAATTCTGCAGGGGGCTTCAGTATTTGGTGTTGCTGTCAAAGTTTTGGAAGTACAATGCAAGACTGTGTTTTGCTACTTTAACTACTTTAGAGTTAGTTTTGGTTGAGGAGAGCAACATCAGTTTTTAATTTTGCATGACTCTGGATGTCTTGTTGCATGAGATTTTTCATTTCAGTGTGGTGGAGAATGTGTGCGAGCATTTCTGTAGATTCCAGAGCTTAGCCAGTATTTTGTTAGTTCAATTCATTCCAATTGAATACACCTCTTGTGTGGATTCTGTCCTTGTCACATTCCTTGATCTAGTTTGTGACACTTCACAAGGGGAATAATGGGGATAGTATAATATACTTATTTGTGGCGGTCAAATGACATAATAGGGTCCGAGCTAAGTAATTCTTGTAACTTTAACCTTGTTTTGCAATATTCCTCCCCGTAGCACAATATTTTTCTGGTAAATAAGGGAAGATCTTTCATTCAAGGTGCTTTTGCAGTAGCCCACCCCTCACATCCAGTCACTTACTGCTTCATGAATGCTGTGTGTGAAAATCAACAAGCAACCCAAGGAATATCTTTAGTGGATCCCTCCAGTGGACTGCTTAGAAATAAGTGCAAATATAATTATTTATCCATATAATAATGCTTACTGGTAGTGGCTACAACCTTTAATAGATTTTCAAATGAAATATTTAGATAGCTACAAGTTATATTGCTATATTGATATATTGTTGCATTACAGCCCTATTAGCCAGAGTGCAGAGAACTCTACTGTAAACCCCTGTTAGAGTGGGAAAAAACCACCACCTTCTAAAATATGTTTGTGTTTAAAATATTTGCCACCTTCTTTATCAGCAATCAGCCAACAACCTGAAGTTAAGTGTCTTCAGAAGCATTTGAACACAAGATACTGCATTTTTAACTCGGAGCTTTGAAAAATCGATAATGATCTAGTGATATCCACTCGGTTGAAATGCTGAAGAAGGGCTGCAGTGCCAAATCAATTCAACCACTTCCAAAATCTGTTGGTATGGCAAAGGGAAATGTTGAAGATAAAACAGAGCTCATGAAGATAAACGTGAAGTGCATCCAAAGTGTGAATTCCTTGACTGGAAATCTTTGTATCATAGAGACAGACCAACTTGTCATTGATACGAACAAATTGCAAATCAAATGTTTTCAAGAGTCAGTTGCACGTAACTTCTTTGATGCTGTACTTAAAATGCTGCTGTGAGCTAAATCCTGATGCCAGCAGGCCTAGTATCCTATAGTAACATTGCTACTGTGATTATTAACAGAGAATATTAAATTCTCAGCAACTTTAGTTCAGCATATTACTATGACTTTGGCAGGCACTGAATGATGAACCAAGGTACCCCCCCCCAAAAAAAGAGAGAAAAGAAACACCCTAGTGATATTTTTTTCTTAGTAAACTATACTTTCATGGCAGTCCATCCACATTTAGCTGAAAGCGGAAAAACTTTGACATCCTAGTGTTTCTGGCTGAAAAGTCAGGGGATCCACAAAGGCAGCAGAACTGATTAACAGGCTAAAAGTTGGTTAAACTTTAACCCTCTGAGGTCAACGGATGTCCAGATTACATCACTGATTAAAGATGACGTAGCTGGGGTGGCTCGGGCTTCTTGGGCGTGGGGGGCGGCTTTGCTGGGTGTTGGGCGGCTCCCGAGTGCCTGGGGCCTGGGGGCCGCTTTCTCGGCTCGTGTGGGTGGGGCCAGCCTCCCGGGGGGGGGGGGGTGCTCTTGCCTCTGGCTCTCTGGACCGTGGGGACTCTGTCTAGGGTCTCCCTCCTTCCTTCTCTGGGGGGTGCGCATGGTTGCCATAGGGATGTGTGGCCTCGGATCTTCTGAGCTCCTGGTGGGCCGTGGATGGCCTGGGTCCCCTGGGTCTATCCCTGCTTGCCTCTGGATCAGGATGGGGGTGGTTGTGGCTTTTTGCCCTCATTATTGAGTACGTTCCATAACAGAGGAACACACATATAACTAAAACTACAACAAGTCTGTGTGTGTGTGTGTGTATATGCATGCATACATAGGTGTGTATGTATGTGCCCCTATCTAGTTATTTTTTTCTTTTCTCTACCCCCCCCCTTTTTTAAAACTCCTTTCTTTCCTCTTCTTCCTGCCTGTCAGGTCTGGCAAGAGTAAATGAAATAAAATATAAACATTAACAAGAATAGCCTATAGAAACTTATAGAGCTCTTCTTGTAAAAGCAAATATGTTTGGCAGCAGCAACGCAATTGGACCATCATTCTGACTGCAAAAACTGCCGGACATGACAGGCCCAAAAAAAATATATAAAAATAAATAAAGATGACGTAGCAGCAGGACATTGCCTCACAGTCTCTGTTTCAACAAGAGTCAAAAGTGCAGACTAGAGTTATGATCAATAATTTACTCCATTCTTTTTCCTGTGTAGTATCCTCGCCTTTGATGCATGTGTCGTGCAGGAAGAAACGGTAAAAATGGGATATTTACTAGCAGGAAGTGCTTGCGAGTAAAAACAAACAAAAAAGACATCATGACATTTTCTTTTCTAATGGTGGAAAAATGCATCTAAAAAATCATATGGCAACATGTTGCATTTGGCAGTTGTAAAAATTGTATTTTATATTTTTGTGTGTTTTTAGGTCCAGTGTGTTAGCACATTATGTCAAAATGAAAAAGATAAAAAATAACTGTACCATCACGCATGTGAGGCTGTGCTTAAAAACATGATACCAAACAAGGTAAGGTAAACAGTTTTTAAGGTGAAATGTAAAGGTAAAATCAAAAGTAATCAACCCAGACCAGCCATTCATAAAGTCAAGACTACTGCAGCCCACTTGGAGCCTATCCCAGCTGTCATAAGGCGAGAGGGTGGGGTACACCCTGTAGAGGTCACCAGAATGTCACAGGGCTAACACAGAGAGACTCATTTTTGATGGAGGTGGCGTTTAGTGCCTTTTGCATCTGAACTCTTCATATTTTTTCCTCCTCTCTAGGATAGTCTGGATTCACTACCCTAGAGGGTTAAAATTCTTGCAGCTTCTGTTGAGCATCAGAAACACAAAGGGGGTGATTAAAAAACATTTACGTCACTATGATTACAGAGAAAATCACTGTATAATGAATGAACATGCCATAGTTTTTGGATAGATATGTTTTGGTTAAACAACTGATTTCCTGTTTTATTTTGTAATCATTGTCTCAGTCGCTGTCAGCTTCTTACATCCATCAGTAATTTTCCATCCTTGTTATTGGTTTGCCCCGGCCTGATTATTGTCACCTGTGTTCCACACCTGTTCCCTATTCCACAGTCACTCTCATGTCCACTGTGTTAATCACTCACTCCAGTGTATATCTTTTTGATCTTTTTGTGTACAACTCTTTTGGATTGTTTTATGCACTTTACCTTTTCCTCTCCTCCCTGTCTGGATTGTTTGTCCTGCTGCTTGCCTGTTTGTGAGCCACCAGTGCCTGTTATTCAATATCAGCCTCTGTGGATCCTGCATTTGGGTCATCTACTTTGCATTCGTCGTAGCACGTGCACAGATGATGATCCAAGTTTTATTAACTTCTTTAGATGGATAAATGTTTAATACTTGTAATTTACAAGATCCACAGTTTCTCAAGTGTATGTTGCTTTAACATTTTTAATAAATCTAGCTTGCTGAATTTTGCCAGGTGTGGCCATATTTGGATGAGGGAATAGAGCTGGGGACTCGGCAAAGCTATCTCTATATGCAAAAAGGATAATTCATTACAATATTAATTAGACTGGTTGCTTTGGCTAGGCATAAAACAAAATGGACTTAATTGGGAAAAAAGGTGAAAATGTCAGTTGCTGTCTTTTGATCATAACTGTGTTTTGGATCTGGCTTAAATCCTGTCCAATTTTATTTCTTTTTACATGTTTCTGCTGTGAAGTTGGATATTTAATAGCCATTTGAGGTACTTTTCATTTGTCAACCCCAGCGTCTGCTGTTTGCATTCCTCGAACTCAGAGACTCCCTGACCGTGGAGCCACTGCTGACCAGGAAAAAAAAAAGGATGACGTTAAACTAAACGGATAGTTAATTATGTTTTTTGTTTTATATTTTTTAAAATGGAAAATAAATAACAGATTGCTGCAAATATCTGAAAAATACTGATCTAAGTTTCAAGAAGCCACCTAGAGTTTTTAAGCAAACTTCAACCACATCCATGCAGTTTGTTCCCTTTAGCATGGACACACAATTAACGGTGTGTTAATGTCTTCATGCATACAAACAGATTTTTACACATATTAGCTGCAGATTAGGGAGAGCACAGACAGAGACATTACTGGTGCCATTTAACCAGCGGACCCCTGCACCTTACCCAAGAGAAATGCCAGTGTGCAGCACAGGGTACCACTTATTATATACTGACATCTGTGGAAAGGTTAATATAATCCTTCAGTGGAGGAGAGCCCAGTTGCTCTGGATCCCTTTGGTTTTTTGCACTTTCATTTGGTCCATGTGGTTCAAAGAGTAGAAAAAGGGCACGAGCAGGGCCACGTGTGTTAATGATGTTGGTGTTTGTCTGTTTATTTTTAAATTCACACAAACAAATTGTTGAAACAATATGAAGTCACTATTACTGTTTCTTTTTTCAGTATAAAGAAGCTTTACTCTGTACTGCACATCTTCTCTGATGACATTTGAAGATAGGTGGAGAAGGGGTGCACAGGCAAAGAGGGGGGCCTCCTTGCCTGTGCACCCGCAACAGGTGCTTCAGTAATGTGAAATAATAGTAAATTGTGAAGTTAGTAAAAATGAACAGCAAATCGAACTGATACATTTCTTGGAGTGTCAATATAAGTATCATGTGGATAATATGGATTTCTTAAATTCAGATTAAATCTATATGTTCTTTTTATTTACTTATCAAATCTGAGATTCTTAATAAATGGTGCTTTTGGTTGAAATGTGAGTATTCTAAAGTTTATAGTCATTGATTATTGACACATTAAAATGAAAAAGAATAATTAGTTACACCTGCACGGTTCCTGCTATTAAATGGATTTGCATGTTCTCCCCATGTCTGTGTGGGTTCTCTCCGGTTCTCTGGCTTCCTCCCACAGTCCAAATACATGCAATTAATAGGATCTCATTAATTGGTGGCTCTAAATCGCTCATTGGTGTGAATGTGAGTGCAAATGGTGATTTGTCTCTCTGTGTTAGCCCTGCGACAGACTATTGACCTGTCTAGGGTGTTCCCTGCCTCTTGCTGTATGTGAGGGCTCCCCCATGACCCTGGATTGGATAAATGGAAGAAGATGGATGGATATTTGTTTTCCACTAAAATAACACATTTGAAATTGAGCATCTGCTAGTGCGAACTACAGTGTTCTTTTTGGTTTTCTTTGAGCATTTTATGTTTTTCTTCTTCTTTTGTGCTCTCTTTAACGCTTGCCACAGTGGATCATCTGCCTCCATCTCACTCTATCCCTAGCATCCTCCTCTGTCACATCAATCCTCTGCATGTACTCCTTCACTAAATCCTCCTTTGTTTAATTTAGGAAAAGATCCTTTACACAGGATAACACAGAAAAAGTAAAAAAAAATTAACAAAGCTAACCGGATAACTCTGAAATCCAACTCACATGACATGACTACTCACATCCATTTTGCCCAAATTTCATTGCAGCAGCTCAAAATGGTACTCAGTAGTTTGTATGGCCCCCACGTACTTGTATGCATGTATGACAACATTGGTGCATGCGCCTAATGAGACAACAGATGGTGTCCTGGGGGATCTCCTCCCATATCTGGACCAGGGCATCACTGAGCTCCTGGACATGTGGCACACAGATTACAATTAATCAATCAGTCAATTACAGATCCACTTGATCTCATCAGCAAGACCATCAGCAAGAAGCTTAGTGAGAACATGACAACTGTTGGTGCGATTATTCAGAAATGGAAGAAATATAAAATGACCATCAGTTGCCCTCAGTTTGGAACTTCGTGCATGATCTTGTCTCATAGGGTGGTGGATCAGCCCAAAACTACACGGGAGGAGCTTGTTAATAATCTGAAGGCAGTTGGGACCACAGTCACCAGGAACATCATTAATAACACACTGCGCCATAATGGACTGAAATCTTGCAGTGCCCACAAAGTCCCCGTGCTAAAGAAGGCCCACATACAGGCTCATCTTAGGTATACCAATCAACATCAGTGCTGTGGTCAGATGAACCCAAAATCCAGCTCTTTGGTATAAATTTGACTCGCCATTTTTGGAGGAAGAGAAATGCTGAGTATGACCCAAAGAACACCATCCCCACAGTCAAACACGGAGGTGGAAACATGCTGTCTTTCTGCTAAGGGTACAGGATGACTTCACCACATTGAGGGGTCAATGTACAGGCCCATTTATGGTAAAATCTTGGATGAGAACCCCCTTCCCTGATCCAGAACACTGAAGATGGGTTGTCAGTGGGTCTTCCAGCACGACAATGACCCAATACATACCATCAAGGCAACAAAGGAGTGGAGAAGCACATTAAGGTCATGGAGTGGCCTAGCCAATTTCCAGACCTCAATCCTAGAGAAAATCTGTGGTGGGAACTAAAGCTTTGAGTTTCCAAGTGGCAGAGAGTAGAGGATCAAATAATATTTCCCTGACTGTAACTGCTCTTTGGTTTCTGGGTTGTAGCTGAAAAACAACCTCTCAATACCAGCGAAGATTCTTGACACTGATGTTGGATCAGTTTGACAGAAAACTTGATTTTCTACAAGAGAAGTGATCAGAATGAGACTTTCAGGAAGCTATCTCAAAATGGCAACCATAAGGTGATGCGGGCAATCCAGTGCTGTGTACAGAAACACCGGCCGAGTTGCAGAACTTCACACCTCGTATGCTGGTGTGGTGTGATGCTTTGTACTTTGAATGAATTCACATCTTCTACTTGTAGTTCGGTTGATCTCAAGGTTTCTTCTGCTATTTGAATATACAGCTTGGATTCAAGATCACCAGCAAATGAGTTATTCCCTCTAATGTCACATCTGCCATTTCCCGGGCTAATGAACTCATACGGGACCAGTTTTTCACAGCACAAAATGTCAAATGCAAATTTTTTTAAAGCAGCCTTTAGAGTTTAATAAGTCAAACTACTGCACTGTGTCTTACTATGCTACATACATGTGTAATATGTGTTGGCTTTTGTGAATAAAAACACAGCACTGGAGGATGAAGCGTTGTTTATCGATGGACTTCTTTTTTACTGAAAATTCCAAAGATACTGGTCTATATAAATGTATGTGGAAAATGTGTGGAAAACCATTTCTTAACAAAAAAATTGGCATCACCCTCTTCCCCAGCCACCCTCCGAGCTTCTTTTGCTCCTGTGGCTCTGTGTCACTAAGAATCAGCTTTAACAGTACACCACAACATCTCAAGGGAGAGTTTTAAAAAGAAAAACCTTAGAAACAGAGCCGTACCTGTTTGTTTTTCTTTGTTTTCAAACCTAAAAAAACAAACATACTTGGTGCTTGGGGAGGACAGGGAATCAAAGAATACATGTCTGCAGGTAAAAGATTAAATTAGGGATTTTTAGTTTACTGCCTGAGGGTGAGGTAACCTCTGGAGATAGTTTAAAAAAAAGTGTCAGGACTTTGGTCTAACGCCTTCGTTACAGTAGCACAGCTTTGACTGTGTTTGAAGGGGAGTAATTAATATGAGTGGAATGACAATAGTTCATATGTACGGAGTTGTTAATGAGAGAGAAAAGAACCTGTAAATGTTCGAACACATTTGATCACAAACATAGCTTGAAAGAATAAAATGATGTTTAGCTCTTGTGATTTGGAAGTTGTTTTCAGCGTCAGCAGCTGGAGGCTGTGTGCTACAGGTTGAGGTTAATGAGGGGTTACAAATTAGTGACTGGCTACAATATGTTAAGTGAGGTTAGTCCTATTAGACTTGAACATGATAAAACAAATAGAGCGATACAAATTTGTAACAGGAAATTTAACATTTTTAATTGAAGCAGCAAGTGTTACTCATATCTGTTTGCATACTTTTACAGGAAGAAGCAAGGTGATAGCTGTATTAGAACATAGCAGGCAATGTCAACTGGTGGCCCGTGGGCCACATCTGGCCCGCCAGAGCTTTCCATCCAGCCCCCCGAAAAGTACTGCCTGAGGTACTATTCGCCAATCGATCATGTCTCATCATAACCCATTAAATAACCGTCTCTGACTAGTCTGAATTATCAAAAGCCTTCAACTGCGATTTCCTATTACCTACAAATGCCTCCATGTACCCAGAACCAATCAGAATGCAAGATCAGAGGATGTGACTTCAAGCATTTTCAGGCTGCACTGAGCAGCCAGCTTTTGTTGGTGGTGATTAGATTGTAAGCTGAAGGTGAGTCTAGCCTTGTTTTGTGTAGAAAAAATGTTTGGTGATCAAACTTGTCTAACTAAAGGAGGCAAAAGTCATGACGAGATTTCCATTTGTGAACCTGCGGAAGGATCATTACTGGCTGCCGAGCGTACTCCCCGGCCTGCGTGTCTCCTTTACTGTGAGGGTCTCTCACACGGCCTGATTGCAGGGGGACCGGATTGGTAGATGGGTAGGTGGCTTGGTGGCGTGTACCTGCATCCGGTCACAGCCCACCGTATGTGTCCGTCCTTCGGCTGTCGTGGACCGCGCGGCCTAATATCTACTATTCTGTTATTGTTAAAATAAATGTGCTACCATTTTGTGCCATTGAAGTTGTACTGTGTCTATATATAACAAAATATTATTTATTAAAAAGTAGGAAAATTATTATATTTACATTAAAAAAGGCACCTCATCATTGCCTGTGACATTAAATTATTGAACTTCACCATAAAATCCAGATTTTTTTAAAAAAAGTGTCCAGGCAGATTTAGAGGGTTTTGCATCATGTTTCTATATTCATTTAAAAAATCAACAACAAAAGGCCTTCTGAAAAGTAGATTGTGCATAGATAAACTCGCTGCTCTCATGTAACATTTTTATTGTTTTCCCATGCTTATTATATCTATAATGAGAACAACTGTGCACAATTGCCAGTGTTCCATCCATCTATTCATCATCCATCCATCCATCCATCCTC
Organism: Pterophyllum scalare; assembly: GCA_024447675.2. Lineage (NCBI taxonomy): Eukaryota > Metazoa > Chordata > Actinopteri > Cichliformes > Cichlidae > Pterophyllum > Pterophyllum scalare. Next base: position 4,440 of record JAMQGT020010768.1, on the reverse strand, counting down.
TGCAGCCTATACAGCAGTTTTTCCCAACTTGGAAAAAAAAACAAGTTTGATTTATCAAAACCAACATTAGTCAGTTTGAGTCAAGGTCAGTTAGTTAGTGCTTTGGGCCATATGATGTTATATGACTAAATTCTAATTTGAAAAAACAATTGTCAGAGTCACAGGGGCTTTCCAGGACTGATCCATTTTTTTGGCAGTATTTGGCTGTGTTTTTTAGGTGTGCACTTACCCAAGCCTAATATGGTTTACTGAACAATCACTAAAAGTTGACTTCAAGCTAATCAACAACATATCAAAGATAGTGTGGCTGCAATGGTTGGCCAAGAAGTTAAGAGAAACATTGCAGCAGTTTACGTTCCAACAGTCAGCATCCCCATGACCCGAGTTGGGAAGATTCTGAAAAAAATAATACATTTAAAATAAAAAACAAAACAAAAAACATAACCATAACCTTTTACTTTTCTGATTATGAAATGTGAAACTGGGTAGCTCTGCAGTCAGGTGTATGACTATTTAGAAAATGACATGTTTTGTAAGTTTGCATCTGATCTAACTCATCGCTAAACGATCAGTTAACAGCTCTGCCACTCTCTTCACCCAAGTGTCCAAGAAACATGGGCTCAGACCAGATGATGTGACAACAAAGTCAATCACTGACCTCTGGCCTAAGGTCCTCTGGTACCAAATACATTTATGAGTGACCATAAGATGAAACATGGTGTTTGTTATGGCCAAACCATACTTAACACAACAGTTCAAGAAAGTAACATCACTCGGTTTAGATCAGAAAGCCATTCCTCTCTATCAACCCTCTCCAGTTAGCTCCATCATTACCCACATGAGTGCTGAAGTTCCCCTGAAGAACTATGGAGTCCTCAGGTGGAAGCCTGAGGTGGGAGCCCTTCCAGGATCCCACTCAAGGATTCCAAGAACTGCTGTTCAGCACCTTAAGCCCTGTCCTCCATGACTCAAAGTCTCAAAGAGGCATCCTTCTTTCTCTTTGGGGAAAACTCCAAAATAGGGACTTGTTAGTATCCTCACAGGATACTCACAAGCAGAGGAGAATCCTTGCTATGTATGGAGGTTAGCCCAGTTCTGTCTACTTGGCACTACTCCAGCTCCCGCACTTACTCAGGTTTCGTCTCCACCAGTAACATGACATTACACATTCCAAAAGCCAGTGTGTGATGCTGAGGATCGACATGCCCAGGCCTCTACCTTCAGCTACTGCCCAACTCACAATGTTATTCACAGTGCAAATGGATACTAACCCAAAGCAAAATGAAAGCTTAAAGTCTGTACTTCGATTACAAAATGATTCATTTAAAATCTGGTGTGATGGTGTATAGAGGCAAATGTCCAAATACTTTAATAAACCTTTGTTATTCTTAAAATGAGAAGATTGACCAAAATTGCAAGGCCTCATAATATCTTCATGAAAACTCTTTATGTTGCATAAAAAATAAATCCTCTGCTGCAGCATCCTCGAGTTTCCTGGAGGAGCTGATTAATGTTGGATGGAGTCATGTCTAACTTGTTTGTGTCAACGAGTCAGAAGAAGTTAAAACTGCATGATTTTCCTGTGATGTTTGAACAGGGAGTCTGATTCAGTGTCTTAATCATGCTTCCTCAAGCAAGACCCCCAATACAGAAATATCCAACTGCTTCTTTATGCCTTCTGTTGACTTAAGTCGACATTAACACAAACAGACACGCTCAAGCATGGGTGTTATAGCACAGCTACGCACAAAATACATACACAGGCGGACAAACACCAAGGCAGGCACTAAAAGCTGTTACACACCCACACCACACGCAAACACACCCTCATTTTTCTATAAGTGATTTATCTGCTCTAATTTGGGAAGACTGATTCCCCATAATGAAACAGACAGAGAAGATGATATTTTTTATTCATCTTGGGACAAAGCAAGGCCGTGGCCCTTCTCTTCATGGTAGACAGCTCGTATAAACACCACCAATGAGTTTGGAGTTTTCCCATTACCCCCTCACACCCTCTCATCATCTCCACTCTGGAATCAGCACGCTCGGACAGACAATCCACCTAATGAATGTCTGAAAATTCATCGCCCAGCGCCTTGGAGAACCTCGCTGAGAATCTTTCTGTCACCATCCTCTCCTTAATCAATTTACAGGTCGTGAGCTGTGGGCTTAGCTAGATGATTATTGTTATGGCAAGGCAGGCGTGCTCGCCGCTCGCTTGTCTAACCTCACTAACACCCCCCAGAGCAGCCGGCCAGATTTGAACGATAAAGTCGTCTCTGCAAACCCATCCTGATTTAAAGCCTCTCGTAAAATTGATACTTATTTTTCTCTTCTGCGGTGCTCACTGAAGTGCAATATCATAAACTGCTCCTCCTCTTCTCTCCTTTTTTTTCTTCTTTTTCTCATTCGGAGATTTAAGGCTGTGGGTCACAGGGGTCACTGAGCAGGGCTCTCTCAATGTCAGTGATCATCAAGCGGTTGCCTCTTAACTCTGGGATCTTGATTCGGCTGAAGGGAAGAAAAATGACTGGCAATCCAGGTCTGAGTCACTGCCAGCGCTGAGAAGCAGAACAGTGAAGGATGCGTGCGTTGGATTCTTTGAGTGCTTTGAACAATTTTCATTTTCATGAGTCTTAAGTGGATATTCGGGGCCTTGTGACCCCACCTTCCAATCTCTCTGTTTTTTCTGTCTGTTCATCACCCAGCTCACACAGGGAGGCATACTAACAGATCACAGATAGGCTTTGTGCTGCACTATTATTACCTACCTGTTAGTATGTGAGATGCAGTGCTAGAGTGGGTCAAAAGCTGTCATAGCTCTTAAAAGTGACTGACAGACAGAAATATGTATGTGGGGCTGTAAAACTGTGACTGAACAAAACCTCACGTGTGAAACAGACTACTACATTGTGTGAGCGATATAATACTGTGCAAAAGTCTTAAACCACCACTCATTACTGATGTCTTTCTATCTATTCAAGGAGCCAGTCTTTCTTGTTTTATATCATACCCTGCCAAAAGAATTTGCTCATCTGCCTTCACACACATTTGAACATCCCATTCTTGATCCACAGGGTTTAATATGATGTCTGCCCACCCTTTGCAGCTAGAACAGATTCAACTCTTCTGGGAAGACTTTCCACAAGATTTAGGAGTGTTTATGGGAATTTTTGACCATTCTTCCAGAAGTGCATTTGTGAGGTCAGACACTGATGTTGGACGAGAAGGACTGGGCTCACAGTCTCCGCTCTAATTCATCTCAAAGGCGTTCTGTCAGGTTGAGGTCAGGACTCTGTGGAGGCCAGTAAAGTTCTTCCACACCAAACTCCCTCATCCATGTCTTTATGGTCCTTGCTTTGTGCACTGGTGCGCAGTCATGTTGGAACAAGAAGGCGCCATCCCCAAACTGTTCCCACAAAGTTGGGAGCATGTCCAAAATGTCTTGGTATGCTGAAGCATTAAGAGTTCCTTTCACTGGAACTAAGGGGCCGAGGCCAACTCCTGACAAACAGCCACATACCATAATCCCCCCTCCTCCGAACTTCACACTTGGCACAATCCAGAAACACCATCAGATTTTGATAAACCATGCAATACCATCTGGAAAGAGTCTGGCAATGGCTTCATTTTTCAGGACAATGACAATGCCAATGCAGTAAAAGCATACCTGGATAGAAAAACAAAACAGTGGAACACTGTTAGTCATGGATTGGCCTCCTCAGAGCCCGGACCTGAACATTATTGAAGCAGTATGAGATCGTCCTGACAGTGAACAAAATAAAAGGCAGCCAAGATCCAAAGGAGAGCTTTGAATGCCCTTCAAGAAGCTTCAAGCAGGAGAACTATTCCTGAAGACTACTCAAAGAAATGGCAAGAAAGCTGCTTCAGAGAGTTCAGACTGTGTTGAAGAATAAAGGTGGTCACTTTTTGCCTTATATATTGTGTTTCCATCTCTGTATGCATACTTGAATAAATCTTTGAATCCATTTCCCATTTTCCTAGCAAAATATAAAGAAATGAGGGATGAGCAAAAACTTTTTTTTTTCACTGAACCAAAAGGTATAACAAGTTAAAGAATAAAACCCTCAAAGACAGGAACTACAACAGCAGAACATGTACAAGAAATAAACAACTACCAAATTAAAGCAGGTGGCAAGTGACAAGTTGAATACTATGAAACACAGGGACAAAAATCAGTGACATTAAAAAAGGAACTTAAATAATTAAGAAAACACAGCACTATTACTCTATATAAGAACCATCCATCCATCTGGTATAATAAGCACTAGAGAAATCTCTCTTGGTTTACAGGACAAGCATTGGTACAGACAATTCTCCTAGATTATTCCATGACCTGACCTCCACACTCCCATTGGGCTGTTGTGTCTCAGTATTATGAGACATATACGTAACTGAACGAAGTAACATACATAG
>JAMQGT020010767.1:0-55029 GCA_024447675.2 Pterophyllum scalare | reverse complement strand
GTTTCACTTGATTTTCCTTTCGTCCTCCCTCTGTCTGCAGCATCACAAATGGTTGTTACAGACCTTTCAGAGCCTGAGAAACGAGCTCGATGCCTTATCCAAACTTGGTCTGTGTTTTGGTATTGGTATGATAGCTGGCTCCACATTAGGCGGACAGCTGAGCAAACTCTATGGGTGAGTGTCATAGTGTGTATTGTAATAGGTTTGGGTATCATTAACAAGTCCACTGCTGCAAGGCCAACCTGAGCGACCTCTGGCTCCTTGGATAGAGGATGGCTGGGAGATTTTTGAACGACCATGAGTCTCTCTGTCCCTGTCATCATGTTAGGCAATGTGTTCTCATCCTGGGGTGTCAAATATGCGAGTTTGTTAAATGCCTCTGGCATCTTCAAATGATGTACAAGGTGCCTTCAAAGTCTGCATCAAGAAGCTGAGGAATAAGTCAGAAGGTTGTCCTCCAGGAGATCAGGGTTCATGACCTGTGTGGGAGCTGTCTCACTTTTAATTTCCTAACCAAAACACTTGGTTAGTTTTAGAAAGAGGTTGCAGCTTGAGTTGGAATATTCCACTTCACAGTATTAAGGATGCTTACCCAGTGTGTTAAAATGTAACACTAAGAGCTCCTTTACAAGCATCCATATATGATGAGTTGGAAGACAAATACCTACTGTCACTCACTCTCAGCAGTGAAGCCCCAGGATAGCTGGTTCATAACTGGGAAATACCAGAAAACAGCAGAATTTGATACCTGAGAATGAGAACTTGTCGGGTCAGGATGAGATTCTTAAAAATGCCGCCCGTGAGTCTTTTGAGCAGATAATATTAGATATGTTGCTTCTGCAACATACGACAGCAACACACTTAAGAGGCGTCCACAGAAGAGACTTTGGGATGAACGACTGCTGTACCAAATAAAGTGCAGGATATTGTTAATTGGCATATATTACAGGGTAATAATTACATGAGATGGTTACCTTGGCAACTGAAACCTGAAATGTCCCCTAGCGACCAACCATCAGTGACAAAGTGATACATGATGAGCAAATGGCTTCATGTGTGGATTCAGCTTTACTGTAGTATTTTCCTGTATTCTAGAAATCAAGTGATCATTATGCTAAGAAACATCCAGCCACACTTTTAATTGCTGGTTGCCCAACAAACTTTAAAAAAAACCTTGTCTGTCTACAAATGTCAGTGAGTCAAATAATCAGGAGCTTTACTTTGAATTGCTGTTTTGCTTTGAAAACTTTTTAAGTGATTGTTTTATTCCTTGCACTTAAGACACCAAATCCTGCGATTGTTACTCTTTTTTTTTTATTTATTTGACCATCCTGGATAAACCATGTTAACGCCTATTACAACAATAAGTGGAAGTTGGAGAGTACATCCTCTGCTAAGGTGAATGCGTTATGTCTCTAGCTGAGTCTTTTAATGACATTTTAATGAGCTCAGTTACAAATTAAAAACCCATAAGAGCCTGCAGATAACCTGCACATTATGATAATTGTCTATATTGCACTTTCATCTTGTTCTGCTACCTCCATGTTGCCAAAAAAATAAGATATTTATAAAACAGTGAAATGCCAGTCACTGTGTGTGTTTTACTTTGTCTTTCTCAGGGAGAGGTTTGCTGCGTGTTTTGGTGCTGCAGGGAGTGCCTTCAGCTTGTTGTTAGTTTTAAAGTTCATCCCAAAAACTACTAAAGCTGAAACTACCAGAGGCGACACTGCGGGTGAGACACACTTACTTCTGTTCAGCCTAATGCTTTCAGCTGTCTGTACAAAGTGGCGATGGGTGCAGGATCAGAATAGCAGGGGCGAGCTGATGATTTGAATCCAACGGTCCCCGTCTCCTGCAGAAATGATCTCAGTATTTCTTTTTTTTTAATGATTAATATGAAGAGAAAAGGAGCAGTATCAGAAACAGCCCTTTTTACTGTGATATTAGATGACCTCCTTACATGAGATGCCTCACATATATGCCTGTATACTCAATGGGACAGCTCCACCACGACAAAACTTTGCCCATTACACAGTTGGATTTTCTTGTTAGTTTACAAAAGGCCTACTACTAACTAATTCTCCCAGACTCATGGCGTGAGGAAGCATGGAGGAGAAGGAAGCTCCTCGGGCTGGTTCTGAAGAAAAAGGGAGAAGGGAATTATTTTCTGTAACTCAATCTGTATATCAAGAAGGGAGAGTGGTGTGAAGAGAGGCAGATTGGTTCAAGCTTTCTTGTAGAGTGGGTGAACTAATTTCTGGGGGGATGTGATCTATGCCGGAGAGAGAAGAGTCCTAGAGGTTAGGGTGGAGGACTGCCATCCAGCAGTCAAGACTCAACAAGAAGGACAGAGAGTGTAAGGAGCTGATGAGGGAAATCCTTCTCCTCAAGCTGGAGAACCAGAAACTGATAAGGAGAAGAGCATCCTAAAGAATCACGTACAGGACCAGAAGCGGGAGCTTAGAAAATGCGAGGAAGAGATCCAGATACAGATGGAGAAGGTCAAAGAGAGCATAGTTTGGCATGCGTTTGAGAATCGGGTAGGGAAGAGTGAGGAACCTCAGGTGGTGAAAAAACACAGCCAATACGCGCCTCTCGAGAAGACCGAGTCCTTACAGAAAGAGTTGCTCTCAAACGTCATCAAAGCTGCAGCTGACAGAATAAAACTAAAACTGTCTCACACACATTTAAATATTTATTTAATGAAATATTTTCCTGTGTATTAATAATAAAGCTGTGATAGTAATGTATTAAGTATGTTAACTTGTCCAGTTGGCATTTTGCCAGCTTTAATTCCTGTCTTCAAATAGGCTAAACTTTATTAATATAGTAGATCTTTTCCAGTCTGGCAGTTGTACAGCAATTTTTCTCACACACACTCACACCACAGATCTGAGTGCAGCAGCTGCATTGCTTTGAGCCTGTATTATCATATATTTCTAAATTTTTAGTTTTATCATGAACTCACTTGATTGTACAGGGCCCGTTCTGTTGAAGAAAAAAAATGACCCCGGTACTGGTTTCCTTTAGTTTGCTGTGGTGGTGTTTTTATTAAAGTATACTGGTATATGGTGGGTTACAGACACAGAGGGTGGGTCTGAGTAGGTAAAACCAACCCAGAGCCATCAACATGATATTTATACAGGAGACTACAAGGGAGAGTGGGGTAACAGAAATCAAAGGGTCATGGGGGGCACCAGGCTACAACAACAGCAATAAAGACAAGAGGTAAAGTGACTGGTCACAAAACGGGAGATGGGGAGCTTCCTGGTGGCCTACAGGACTATTTACATTAACATCTTCATATATCACTGTAACATAGTGCAGCCTTTACTTTGTTAGGAACAGTTAACAGTTCTGAAGGTGATTGTGCACTATTTGTCTACATCCTTTTATTTTGTCTCCGTCTAAGCTATATCAATCCCTCCTCCGAACACACACACACACACACACACAAAGAAAAGAAGAAGACAATCATACAGTAATCTCTCTGACGATTAAAGAGCCAGAATAATTGCATAAATACATTTTATACCTTCCATGCCATACCTTATCGGCAGGAAGATATGATCATGAGTTGGTAAATGTTTCTCTTGCGCTTTGATTTTACTGCAGGTGGCAACAAAAAGTCAGTATTCAATCTGGGTGAGATTACAAGGCTGATGAAGTTTCCAGGAGTGACACAGACTTTCATTATCAAGATAGTTGCAGGTTTGCCATCAGGTGAGAGTTGAAGTGTGAAAATGTTGTGTTTAAATGCTTTGAAGTCTACAAATCATGTTAGCTCTCTTCCTACTGTTCAACATATCTCACAGACTGTTTATATTACATACTCTTCAAATGTTTTGCCATTTTTGGAGGTTATCTGTATGTCTGACAGTTTAGAAGATGTATAATGATCTGTTCTGTCTGGGCTCATCCCTATTTATGTGTATTAAAAGGTACTGTTTATGCTTTTCCTTATTTCTTGTCATAAATATACACTCTTAAAATTCTGGCTGCTCATATTAAACATGGTTAGAGTTTTAAATAATCAGGTCAGTTTATGTGCAAAGAATCACGGTGAGCCACATGATCAGGCTTCACACTGCTCTAAATGCTCTTGGATCTGTATTATGTCAGTGATGTCATCATAAATGTTGGGGGAAAGAAAAATGTAACTCTAACAAAAACAACTGTTCCTGTTTTCTAAGGCATTTTTCAAGTGATGTTCTCTATCATTGCACTGGATTTCTTTAAGCTGCAACCTGAGGAGAATGGCTACCTCATGGCCTATTTTGGCATCATTCAAATGGTAAGATCTGAACTCCAATCTGATTCGGCACATTTAGAAAGCTGTAACACTTTCAGTTGAGCTCTAAAACGGAGGCTGGGTCTCAAACTGTCCGGTCTTAAAACATCTAAGTCTAATGGAGTCTTAAGCAAACCTGACAGAGGGAGTTTCACAGGGAATAACTTGCAGAGGGAAGATCACAGCAAGGAGTGTTTCCAGGACACAGCACAGGACACTGGGCGTGGATTCTCTGAGAGAGAGGAGAGCAAGATTAGCCCAGGAAAGTCTCTCAGAGGGAATTTCACAGTGTTGCTCCATAGAAGAGTGGAAAGTGTGTGAGGAATGGGTTACTTTTAATTGCAGAGAGAGAGTGACTCTTGGGAGGGCCACTGGTTTGCATGAGGTGGGTTCTGGAGGATGTAGGATGGTGGGCAGGCAGGTGGGTGAAGGCAGAGAATGAACTATTGGGAGATTTCAGAGGGAACGAACTAGCTCAGCTTCCGCAGGTAAGTAGATTCAGGAAAAGGGCTGCTCCTTGACCACACAAAGGACACTGGAATGTAGGGAATCAAATATGTTAAACTAGGAAACTTGAGAGAACGCTGGTGAATCACAGGGGAGCCTGATTATCACACAGGAAATGTCAGCAGTCTGACACAGAGTGGATACCGGAGCTGGTTCTTAAACACAGATGAATGAGGAGGCAGATGAGCACCAAGTGTGGTGGCCAAGGAACAGGAGACAGAGGCGGAACCACACCTGACCAACCCAGCCTATACCTTGGAGAGAGTAACAGCACAGAAAACAAGAGCAAACCAGTACAGACCATGACACCAACAGTCTTCCTAGATGTTCCAAGATAGTCAAATGAAGTAGCCTGATCAGAGGGATTACCAAGGAAATAAGTTTCTGAGCTTCAACAGCATCAGTACCACTTCTTGAGTCATGAATAGTGTTGTGCTGTGGGGACATTGTTCTGTGACAGGGACAGATAAACTAGTCAAGATAGAAGGAAAATTTATGGAAGAATATTAGCAGTCCTAAGTGAAAGCTTTTTTCAGTCCTCGGGATTGGGCAATAATTTCAAAGCCAATTAGACAATGACCAGAAACAAACTGTCAAGAACACATGAGAGTTGCTTCAAGGAAAGTCCTGCATTCACCCAGTCAGAGTTGTTAATTCCATAAAACACAAAATGTGGAAAACTTAAAAGAGTCTGAAAACCTTTCAGGTGGACTGTATTTGATGTTTTGGGTGATTCAGCTTCTGATAATACCAGACTGCAAGATGAGTTCACTTAAACCTAAATGTTTGTTCAGGTCATTCAAGGAGGAGTGATCGGTCGACTTACGGCGAGATACTCTGAGAATTCATTGCTACTTCTGTCCATTGGAGTGTCCTCTATGGTGGGACTGGCTCAGGTACACACAACGCATGGGCACACACTCTGTCAAAGGAAAGTATTCACTTAAGTACTGTACAATTTTTCATTAAAAAAAAAATCAAAATTTTGATCTTTAAAATTTTGAATTAATGAAAGAACTTTTGTCTGATTATAGGGTTTGTTGCAAGTTAAACAATTTTTGAGATTAAAAAAATATATAGTAGATTTTCCTCCAACTTTTACTATTGCTTGATTATTTTTCCTCTGTGATACAACACATTGTTCAACTGTGGATGAGCATAAATTTGTTAAAATATGGAAACAGTTTAGTTGCTTTTTTGTTATGAATGTGTGTGTGTTTCTTGCTGTATAACAATCCATATAAGAGCTTAAAATCTAAGAGCTAACTCACACAGGCCAAGAGACCGGTTGGCAAATATGACTGGGGCTTTAGAAATCAATTTCACAGCAACTGCCAGCAGCTTCTAGCAACCACTCAGAACTAGTTGGGGATTACAAAATTTTCTCTAGCAATTAGTTGCCAACTGGTCTCTAGACCTGTGTGACTGGGGCCTAAAACTGTATTAGTCCACAGCAGTGCTTTGAGCTAGTTTGCTATGTTAGTGTCCTTACATGTTCACAATAGCAGCATTAACATGTTTTGTACATGGTGCTGCACAGACCTCACTGTTAGTTAATCTCTTTGCCACATATATTTGTCTCAGGCACCCTAAGACAGATATTTACATTCACAGCTGAGTACTGTCCCAATAGAATTCCGGTGCATAGGAAAGCCAAGCACTGAAGAAATTAATCAGCCCATAAGAGTGCTGAGCAACTATTCATAGAATGCAGAACACATGCATATATACCCTATTCTTAAAAATTGTCATATGATCATGTCAGATGTCCAAATAGGGGAAAGGGACACGTGAGGGCCTATGAGAGCACATACAGGATCATGATACACTTAGGAGGATATTCTAGAATTAATCTATAAAGCTCTAAAATATATCGGGATAAAAGTTATGTTAAATCAACTAAACCACCTAGAGCATGAATAAGAATATATACATGTGGACTGCAAGTAGGAGAAGGTCTTAATATAATAAGTAACAATTATAAAGATAAATGTTAAATAGTAAACATTAAAAAGTAGATATTAAATAGTAGATATTAAATAGTAGATATTAAATATTAAAAACAGTCGCGGGACAGTAATGAGAATACAAGGCTAACACTGTGGAGTAATATAGTAATATTGAAGGCACTTTTGTAATAAATTGTCGCCCAGAAGCGCTCCGGTGTGCGGACTGTCTTCTTCTTCTTGTAACTATTTTTGTTCGTGCACCCTTTTAACTACTGGATGTGTGTGTTTTGGCCTACATAGATCTACAACTATTCATAAAACTCAAGTTTAAACACAATCACCCAACCATGAATGTGCCATTACACTCCCATTCTGAAAAAGCTTTATTTTGATTTTTCTTTTTTACAGGCATATATACAGAATGTGTTCCAGTTCTGCCTTAACATCGTCCCGATGATGTTCGCGCTCAGTGTGTTTAGTGTCATCACAGATACGATGCTCACCAAGAGCGTACCGTCCTCTGACACAGGTGAGACCGTCCTGCTTTTCTTCTTGCACACCACACAAGACAGAGAATAAACATGAAGAACATTGGAGCCATATACAGTCTTTCACAGGCTCAGATCATTTGATGTGTGACTGCATTTGAATAAAGCCGCTTTAAGCTAAAGAAAGGAAAGAACTTGATTATTACAAAATGAAAGTGTAATAATACCAGGTAAAACTGTAAAAGGTTTAGAAAACCACAGGTGCACTTTATATGGAAAAATGACAATTAACTCCAGTTAATACTTGCTCTCATTTTCAGGCACAATGCTGGGACTGTGTGCATCTGTTCAGTCTCTGCTTCGCACAGTGGGACCCACTATTGGTGGCTTCTTGTATGTGAACTACGGCATTTCCTCTATAGGTTTAATCCAGTGTTTCGTGAATATTGCTATGTTTGTTTACCTGCTGCAGCAGCCACTCAACAAGACAGCTGAGCAGAGGAAGTGATGCCACTTGTTCTTTGATTAGATTAGATTAGATTAGATTAATCTAATCTAATCTAAGTGGCGCTGCTTGTTCTTTGTCTCTTATTTGTCCAAAAAAAAAACAATCAATAAAAGGAGAGGTGCTGGAAATCAGTTGTTAAGTTTAAAAACAAATATCATATGCACATATTTCCTCTGTTTTAGTAATGAGAGCCAGGTCCCATCATTCCAGTTCTTCAGTATGCAGATTTTATGCCCTGCTCAGGTTGTTGTGAGGATTCAGGAACTGACCACTAGATGACAGCAAATCTTCTGTTTTACTACTTGAAGACTTTAAATCAGTTTGCTGCAATAGAGATTTTATTGTATTTTATTAAATACAGTGCCAGTCAACACCATCGCTGCTACAACACAGTTATAGTTAGAAAATTTTGATATTTTGAATAAAAGGTTTTTTTTAATGTTATTGTTTTTCATTAAACTTTTGAGAATGACTTCTTTTTTGTGCATGAATATATTCAAAGTCAATAAAATACTGTAGACTTCCTTTGGCACAAAAAAGGAGCGCTGCACGTTGTTAAATTCTTAGAGCTCTTAGTGTCCTGTCATAATCTAAATGCCATTTCATACAAATATATGTGTGACAGCTAGAATGCAAATGTATTAATAATTGTCAGAACAGTTCAGCCACTGTGATCCTTAAAGAGGGTGAAACTGGTCGCAAGAGATTCTGTGCTATGGTGTCCCTTACTGTCATCCATCCGTGCTCTAACTCAGTACTATAAGTAAGCCACATTTATTTACTTACTTTAACTGCCAGCTAGAATTAAGTAACTAAAATGCTTCTAGAACTTAAAAAGTTGCTTACTTTTCTTCTAACACTTTAGCTTTTTCCATCTGTACAGAAGTGCAACGATCATATTGCTGCAGCCGGCTACAAAATGGCTATGGAGAATCCAAAACGTTTCCCAAAGATTAAACGTTTTTAACTGGTGAGGATACATATTCATATCTGTTTGCATTCCCTGGTGTGAATTTGTGTCAACTGCAGCTTAACATAGATTTTGCAGCAACTGTTTTAAAACAGCTCTGTAAATAAAGCCAAAGTGGGAAAAAAAGGTTTTTTTTATAATTATAATCCTGCCTTCTGGAATCTTACTGAATTGAAATCTACGAGACTCCTGCAACAATGAAAGTGTAGTAGTGTAGAAAAGTCAGCAAGATTTTTAAACTGTTTGTATCGGATTTGACTGGTTATTCTATACATAAAGTTTCTACCTTTGAAACGGTCTCCATCTAATATTACATATAGTATAGTGTCTGTTTGAAGCAGTTTTTAGTTCATCCAGTGAGGACGTTTTCCTTTAAACCTCAGCCCACAAAACAAACCAAACCCCAAAAAAAAAACCCAAAACAATAAAGGGTCGGTAAAGCCTTTCTTGAAAATAATTCACATTTTAATATGACACAGGCTGATTTATGAGTGCATGGACACTTCAAAGGAAAAACTAAATTCTTCCAACTGGTTCGCGACAGATCGCTGCCCCTCCCTGAGCCTGGCTCTGCTGGAGGTGTGTTCCTGTTAAAAGGGAGTTTTTCCTTCCCACTGTTGCCTAGTGCTTGGACAGGGAATCATCCAATTTGGGGATTTTCTGCTTAAATCTGTTGAGTCTTTACCTTGTAGTATAAAGTAACATGAGAACAAATTCACTTTGATGAGGATTTTACTAAATCACAAATCTGAGGAAAAAGGGCTTTGAAATATCACCTCAAAATCAAAATGACACTAAAGCCCAGGCTTCTTCCTTCATGTAATTTATGAGGACTGCATGGAGGAAGAGATTTTTTTCTTTTGATTCATGTAGCATATGTAAACTGCATGGATCAGCTAGAGGGAATTAGCATATTATGGAGAAGAAATGTGGTTCATTGGGGACTATTATTTCTATTATTAAATAACATTAAATATTACAGTGACTATTCATGTTAAAGTCATTCAGATTACGATTTTCATAGTGTTGCAGAGAAGAACTGCTGCAAATGCATTCATAGCCACAATATTTCCAAATGAAGAGCAAAGAAAACTGAGTCAGTCAGTCTGTGGATTGATTGACATTTGGGAGGACTGCCTTTGCCAGAGTTAGGTATTCAGTGGAGCTCAGATTCAGTCTGGATTGGAGTGAAAGAGTCAGTTTTAACAAAGGTAAATAAAGGAAGTATTTGTATGAAAAAAAAAAGCTCTGAGGGGGGATAAATAAATCCCTCAGCGTTAATCACAATGTGGACAGTTTTCTGTTACCTCTGGCTGTCAGGCTGCTGTATGCTCAAATGATGTCATAAAATCTGGAGCAGGTGTTTTCATTGTTGAATTTTCTCTTTAAAATAATATGACCAGCAATCCCCAGATTAAAAACAAAACAAAAAACATTTTTAACAGTAGAGGGTCAGAGTTAATATGTCTTCAACAGATGCCAATGGTGTGACTTATTTTCAGTTTGTTGTGCCAAAAAAAAATCTAATTAAACAGAACAAAAACATCATATTTGGTTGAAAAACAAAAAGAAAACTATATTTTTAAAGGTAAGCATAAAAGTATAACATAGAAATAAAAAAAAAGCCTACATGTGTTTTTATTACAATAAAACCTATCTATCAACTAAGTTAACAAACTTGTAACCCTTGGCTAAAACTGTATTTCACTTACAGCATCCAGATTTAAAAAACACTGTCAAGCATTTGTTCTAGAAACATGTTTGTTCTGAGGTTTTAAATGTTACTCTAATTAAAAAAAAAAAAGCCAGAGCAAGAAGAAAGGAAGGATGTATTTAGGAAGGATGTATTTAGTAAATTGTAATTGGAACCCTGCACTGGCAAATTGGACCTTTAATGCGATCGGCTGTCTCAGTGTGAATTCCATCATCCGAGTCTGATCCCACACCTACCCTCGCTCATTACTCGCTGGAGTCCAAGCCATCAAATGTCTTCCAAAATGCACATTAGGTGTAGAGTGTCAGTGCAGCTCGAAAAACATAAGGCACATGCTCTTGAATCTTCTGTCCCTGCCTCTTTATGTGACTCAAAGGAGGTGCAGATGGATCTAAAGGGTGTCAGTGTATCTATGGACCCAGGGGGGTGGACGGTCTTGACCACAGGAGGGGGTGCCTTGTTACACTTGGCCATTTGAGTCAGGGGGAACTGGGACAATGCCGCTGTTAACACTCCTGACGGGGACCTTTGGGTCCTCTGAAAGTTTAATGTGACTCCGCGAGCGACCTGCACTCACTGAGGTCAGAGATGAGCGCAGCCCGGCGATGGTCCAAGGTTGCCTTGTGTCAGCACACTGGAAACTAAATGCCAGTGGGGGGGAGGCCATCAGGTCCCAGGCTTGTTTTGTCTCCAGTGGTATGGATAATGAGGCATCTGTCTCCACCTGCTGCATGGAGAGATGAGGCTCACTGTCTCTTTTAAAAAGAGCACAGGTTACCTATCTGATTTGTTCAAGGCAGGCCAGGGACATGATCTGTAGCAGAGAAACCTTCAGTCTAAATGTTTTATGCCAAGGCTTCCTGTGCTGCACCACACGATGCTCCTTATCAGAAACACCTTCACATCAGTGTCTTGTTAGGTGCATCTAGAAAATTGGTATCCAAATCAATCAAACATGAGACAGTGGAACCAAAATGTAATTACTTTTACCGCAAGTGAGTGTGACTTCTTCTGCTGCTTCAGGAGCCATTTGTAAATTGCACTGGTAAAAAAAATGTCATGAACTAGTTTACAACAGTGTTCCGATTCTTTCTCAATATTTATACGAAGCTGATGTGCACATGACAAGCAGCTCAACATGGATGCACAGCTCCTCCTCCATCATCCTCTCCAGCAGACCTCATGGAGCTCATGGAGAGTGA
The DNA here is from genome assembly GCA_024447675.2 of Pterophyllum scalare. Lineage (NCBI taxonomy): Eukaryota > Metazoa > Chordata > Actinopteri > Cichliformes > Cichlidae > Pterophyllum > Pterophyllum scalare. The sequence goes on along the minus strand of JAMQGT020010767.1, from coordinate 43,400 downwards.
AAGATGATCTTTTGGGGGGGTGGGGGAGGAGGGGTTGTCTTGGTGTAATCAGACAGCGACATCATCAATCATGAGAGGGGGAATTACAGCAGGTTACAATAGGTGATAAGATAATGAGTGGGGCCACAGCGACCTGGTGAGGGACAGCTCGAGTTCCCGTCCTGATTACACAAACTGCTTCATGTTGAGGACGCTGGCTGCACAATCCTCAGATGAAGAAAGGAGTTTTTGTATAACTTTAACAAGTCTTTAAAGTTAAAGTGACTTCTGGCTGGTAGAAATTTATCCAGATTTAACTCCAAAGTGTTTTCAAATATACATATAATGCATGAGACAGCATATGTAATATATATGATGCAAAGGGGTTTAAGAGCTGTGTCACTGTGTAGCAGGAAGAATTGAACTACAGAATCAGCAGAAATGGTGATTACATGAAAGGACTTCAAAGTGTGGAGCAGTAGATCAGAGGACTTAGGCACATGTTGACTGCCAGCCCGGGCTCATGGCAGTATGTGAAAGAGTCGAGGAAAAAACAGCCATCTTTTCATGTTCATGAACATGAATTGTTAAACTTTGCGTGCCAGTGAACGCACATTTGTAAGTAATGCATTTCAATAGGAAATATTTTGTGCCAGATGCATGAATTTTATGTAAAGAAAGTGGGGAAGCTTCACCAAGACACAAAGTTTTTAAATATAGGGCAACTTTTGTATTATCCTTATTATCCATAGACAGTGTAAAGGTGGACACAGCTTAACCTGTACCTGAGCAATACCTGCTTTTTTTTAATTACATATCCTTCTCTTTTTTAAAACATGAAAGTGGTGACGGCAAAAATGTTCATTGTGAGGTTTCTAAACTGGACTTCAGAAACCAACCAGAGATGTGAAGCTACATCTATCTTTGACAGATACCAGTCTGTGATACATTTCCAAACCTGATCAAGGTGTTTAAAAACACCTAATATTTTTAATCAAAGACGTATTTTAAAAATCCTACAAATGATGTAAAAGCATCTGTGATGTTTATGACTCAAACTTGGACCTCTGGGCTTTTGGGCTGGAGCCTATCCCAGCTGTCATAGGGCAAGAGGTGGGGTACACCCTGGGCAGGTCACCAGTCTGTTGCAGGGCTAACACAGAGATACAGACAACCATTCAGACTCACATTCACCCCAAACCCACGCAGACACAGAGAGAACATGCAAACTCCACACAGAAAGGCCCAGCCAGATGATGGATTTGAACCCAGGACCTTCTGCTTTATAATAATGTTAGTGTTTGTTCTCTGCAGAGCATGAACAGATGGTTTTTACTTCTTAAATCATTAGTCAGGTGTCCATATGGGAAGTGAACCAGAAACTCAACAGGCCCCTTCCTTTTGTGATTCTAATGCAATTTGCACAGCATGTATTTGAAATCTATCTGAAGTTAATACAAGACTCCAGTTTTTTTTAAGTTAGTCAAACTTTTATTTTATAACCTATTTGTTTTTTGTTAAACAACGTGAAAGAAAATAGAAATGAAATTAGATACATACTTTGTATTGTAGTTAAAACACAAGTAAGCGAGGGGTTCTCGTGTGATGAACCTCTTAACAACCAACATGTAACAGGAAACCCATCTGCGGTAAGGCCAGGGCTTTATATGGTAAAGGTTTTCAGAAACTAAAAGATGTTACCTTCAAATGAAGCCACAGGTGTGCTGGGTGCTTGTGATCTGATGGATATTAAAAGTATGTCCTGTGAGTGCAATGATATGCTGTTAGACTTTAAGGGAACCAGGACACACAAAACCGTGGTAGCCTAACAGTGAAGCTCATAAATGTATTGGTCACTTCTTTGGCTGTTTGAGCATCGAGTAAAGATCTGAACCAAGCCATGAGGTAACTAATTGCTTTCAAATGTGCACTGACTGGCTGTCCTTTACTCTGTTTATCAGAGTACTCTGTTTATTATACATCGGGTGCTCACATGAGAGTGTCACATGTGGAAAATGTGAGTTGTGTTGTTTCACATTTCTCAGACAGCCTGCCCGCTCCTCAGAGCGGAGCGTGTTCAGCCTTGTGTCAGCAGGCTCAGAGCCCCATGACGCCTCGCCTGCCCTGCACGCTCTGGTCCACACTCTCACTCCTTGACATGTGCCAGCGATTGCTAATCCTCCACTGACGCCTCTCTGAAGCATCACATTCAACAGCAAAACAATAAATGACCACTGCACTGACCTCAGAGAATAGTCCGCTCTTGCTGCATCAGCCAGTATCTTCCCTCTTCCCCCTGTGGAACACCATATTGGTTACATAGAAGCTAATATGGCATAAATACAAAAGGCTCCTCTATGTGGCTGCATGAAAAGTCTTTGTTTTTTTTAGGATTATGACAGTTGGAGATTTGAATGTTTGAACATAATATGCCTCAAAAGACAGGATGTTAATTTAATTTTAATTACACCAGAGCCGATTAGATAACAATATGCTATAGGAGATAAAAGCGGGAAAAGTGTGCCAGGCAGTGCATCTGTTTGAATTATCGGCTGTAAGCTTTGCACGTTGTTTGCATGACTCATACAGAGCAGCATCTGTGTCCTTCAAAGATAAATCTGACCATTATTGCTCATATTGTTTAGCTTAAGAACTACCCTGCGTGATGTAATCAAGACCTCGAATGGGCATTTTGAGTTGGTAATGCAGCAGATTAAAAACAATTGTAGTTGTTGATGGATTTATCCGGGATTTACTGTCTCTAGATGGCTCCATTTCAGAATTCATATCAACTGTGATTTACTCAATAAGGTCATTTTAATCTGGTTCTTTTTTTTTGTAAATTTTAAAAAGAAAAATGACTAAAAATACACGTGAAACCACCACAGTAATTGTTGATGATGTAAGCAGATGACTAGATAGAATTAAAAGGGTGAAACTTCTCCCACCCAAACAGGTGAAGCAACACTAACAGAAGATACGTCATATTAATTATATGCCCTCTATACTTATGTAGATATTAGAGAGTAACCCAAAGACAGGATAAGACTCACCAGGATGAGAGTCAAAGTCAATCATCAGCTATGTTTCTGGTAAAATTGGCCTGTACTTTAGGTTAAATGAGCTTATTTGTCTATGATATTTACTCAGGGTACTGATTTCTTCACTCTGATTACCACAGCATTCGGGTGGCAGATGGTGTTTTAGTGGTAATCCCAGCTGCCCGTCAGCCCGGCCCTTTGCACTGAGCCACCTCCTCCCAAACGATCATGCAGCACCCCCTTCCCCAAAATCTTAACAAGCCCACTGAGCTGCACTGCCAAAGAGCTGCTTTAAAATGGTGAGTAATGGCTGTGTCAGCAGTCAGTAGATGAGCCTGAGGGTCAGAGAAGGGTTAATGTGAGCAGTGTATGTTGGGGGGGGGGATTGGAGCCCCACTGAGTCCATTGTTAACAAGAGAATGTGTGGTAAACACTGGAGCTACTGTTGCTGTAAACTCCTGATGACTACAAACACAAGATTTGTAAATAATGTGTTTGTTCTTTAATAACAGTAAACCTAAATAACTAGTTTTACTTCATGAATGTGAAAGATTTTTATAGAAAATGTGAAAACATATACCTGAACTAGATTTTCCAGTTTAAAAAAAACAAAGTAAACCCCATTGCCAGAACCAAAACTATTACCCTTGCATTTCTGTTTTATCAAAAAAAAAACTAAATACAGAGTATTTCAGTACTGTTCTTCCTGCAGCTGAACACAAAAACGAGTTTCAAATTTCCTAAAACTGAAAGCTCTGCATCGCCTTCCCGATTTTTAAAAAATAATTTACAATGATTATTTCCTCTAATGACATGCCTCTTAGAAAGTACAACTCTCCTCCGTTTATTAAAACACAATTATGTTGCAGCTGCAAGAAATATAACCATGATCCTTTCAGTTACCTCATTTACTGTAAGCCTCTCGCTTCCTCTGAATTCCACAGAGGGCCCAGTCTCATCTAAAGTCACCTGACTTCATCCACAGCAGCAGAAGCAGTGGTTGAAGTAAATTCAGGTCTGACTGAGAGCCATCTGCTAATGCACATGAACAGTTAGTTTTACTGTAGAAAGGAGTTCTGACATTTAAAATGACTTTAATGGCAAATCCTTATATTCTGCTTCCATCCAAGCTTTGTTCATACACAGGTTACTTACTGAATCACCTTCAAGTTAAAACAAGAAAATATTTTTTGATGTATTGGACAAAAGCCTGTTGTTAGGAGATATTATAATTAATGTGATTTTATTATATAAATTTAGGTTAGCCTTTCTAAAGTTCAGTATTTTCTTAATTATATTTACTTACTGAATACTTATAAGTACTCTAAGTCTATGTGTGATAGATACTATATTACCTCATGTAGTATTACATAGTAAATAAATACCTGGAACTTGTAATCCTACTCTTTGATGATAGCTGACATTGAAAAGGATTATTTAAATCTGCTTAAGTTGATTCACCGTTGAACTGTAGCAGGAATTTCAGTGTCTCTGATATCAAATTTGTTACTAACAACACTGTAAATACACTTAAAGTTTATCCTTGTTTATTGAAATGATAAAATTACATTCATTTACTTTTAAATAGCAATCACCTCACCATCTGCCCGTGTCACATTTCCGACTGATGGTCAGCTTTTTTTTTTTTTTAATCATGGAAATTTTATTCCTTCAAACACCAAGCTGTTGCAGGAAAAAAAACTACATGATTTTAATGAAAATGCTCTGTTTTGAAAATATTTTTATCATTTATTGGCTTTAACAGAATGTTTTTACCTCATCAAGTATTTAAATATCTGCCGCTCCTCCCATGTGACCAGATCCACCCCTTTCTGAATCCTTTAGAGGCCCGTACAGATGCACTGGAGGCCATACAGTGTGTGCATAAACTGCTAGCAGTGTCCAGTCTTTCTGTCCTGACCTAGATCTCTGACAGTAAACAGCTGCTTCCTAAAGCGATGTCGTGCTGCCATCAGCAGAATGGCCTGAGAGATAAATGTCAGATTGGACCTCGGCTGAGCCTCTTGATGCAGCTCAGGGTCCCGCGGTTTGTTTAGGAGATCTACAAACACTTAGCAGCCAGTGGCTGCTGCTGGTTGTATTGTGTGGGTTTCTTATTCTGTTGCTTTGTGTTATTTAAAACTGTTTGCATTCAAAGCATACAAGAGACAAAAAATATTCACACTGCATAACTGAAATGTTACAGTACAGTAACTAGCTTTGAGTTGGGAGCGTCAAAGTTGGAACACGATTGCAGTTGCTGTAATTGAGACAAATATTTTGGCCGGTAAAGTCCAGAGTATGTTCCACGAATATGATTTCAACATCCAGTGTTGTGGTTATTACCGGCTTCCGGTTAAATCCAGAACAGAATTTAAAATTCTTCTCCTCACATACAAGGTCTTGAATAATCAGGCCCCATCTTATCTTAAAGACCTCACAGTACTGTATCACTCCAATAGAGCACTTTGCTCTCAGACTGCTGGCTTACCTGTATTTCCTAGAATACTTAAGAGTAGAATGGGAGGCAGAGCCTGCAGCTTTGAGGCTCCCACTTGAGATTTGAGTGACAGACACCCTCTCTATTTTTAAGATTAGGCTCAAAGCTTTCCTTTTTGTTCAAGCTTATAGGCTGGATCAGGTGACCCTGAACTCTCCCTTCGTTTACGCTGAAATAGGCTCAGGCTGCTGGGGGTTTTCTCATGATGCACCAAATATTTCTTCTTCAGTTACTTCTTTTCACTCTCCACGTGTTTATACCCCACTCTATACAGCATGTCTTTTGTCCCATCTCTCTTCCCTCAGTCCCAACCGGTCGTGGCAGATGGCTGCCCCTCCCTGAGCCTGGTTCTGCTGTAAGTTTGTGCTGCTGGAACCCCCTGTTAAAAGGGGGTTTTTCTTTCCCACTGTTGTCAAGTGCTTGCTTATAGGGGGTTGTTTTGACTGTTGGATTTTCTCCATAATTATTGTGGGGTCTTTACTTTACAATATAAAGTGCCTTGATATGACTGTTGTTGTCATTTGGCACTATATAAATAAAATTGAATTACTTTGTGAATTTAATTGTGATCCAACAAGTCCTCCAAATGTAATGATAAACCACACTGCTTGTGCCTTCCTTTCAGAATGGCACATGTGAGCGTCTGATCTGACACACAACAGCAAACATACAACATGCTTTACAGCTTTGTGATATTCTTGCTCCTTGTGTGGTAATATGGCAAATGATTTGAAATGCTGTATGATCCCGATAATCCTAAAGTAAAACTATATTAGGCTGACTAAATATACGTTTGATTTACAGTATGTCTTTGTGTGTTTTCTGATGATGAACTGGTAAGAGGAACAAACTGGTCTGATATCAGTCATCAGCATTAAGTTTAGGAAAATATGACTTAAGTTAATATGGGGACCTTTTTGCAGTTAGAAAGTCTGGGTAAGTGTCAGGTGTTGTTTGAGCTTTTGATTAAATTAAGAGTCAGCAGTAAGAACTTGAAAACTTCACATCACTGGTGCTTAGCTTCTGAGGAAGAAAACAGCAGCTACCTGCTGACTATCCTTGTTCACCAAGAACAGTGCTAAGCTGCTGTCATAGATGAGTTACTATAGCTTTGTATTTTTCATTATTTTATATATATTTATTTATTTATTCATTTTTTTGTTTATAATTAAATGTAGTGCCACTTATTTTCTACTTGGTTTTTGTGTTTTTGTGGCATTGCTGACGTTACAGAGTGCCCTCTGGTGGACAAACTATGCAACATCAACACGGCTAAAGGGTGTTTCTACCGTTGCTTCTTAATTTTTAAATTTTGATTTGTCCGCCATTATAAATGACGATAGTGATAGACTAGTAAATAGCTCATCAGCCGATTGATCAACCATTCGGCCTCTAAGAGTAAATTACTTTGGGTTTTAGTGAGGTTAACAGTGACAACACCACATGCTGATATTACACATCATAGAGACCTAAGGAGATGTTAGACAACATTATTTCTTAGATCCCATGTCATGGGGAAAGGTCTGAATGACTCACACACACACGCACACACACACACACACACTAACAAATGCTCAACTTAACTACACTGACAGGCTAAATGTGCTCAAGTCAAGATCCACTGAGATGATTGATGTAGAAGATGAAGATCTGCTGCCAGAGCTTTCCACATGACACACAGGTAAGAGGCTCAGCAGCCACAGTCAGATCCCAAAGGCAGCTTTATCACGCTGTTATATAACACACACACACACACACACACACACTGATGTGGCTGATGTGAGGACACTGCCACACTGCCATCGTCAGCACTGGCCAGATCAGATTTAACACCCACCCCCTCAAACACAGGGCCAATCTACACTCCTCCTTGAGTTCCCTTTAGTGATCCATGGTGTATGTGTGTGTGTGTGTGTGTGTGTGTGTGTGTGTGTGTGTGTCTTTTATTGGTGTGGCCTGCTCAGGCCAGGGAGGTTATTGAGTGTTAGTGTGGTGATGCAATCCAGAGTGTATTGTAATGTGCAAACAATAGATGTAAGAACATTGACTTGTTCTCAAATATGTCCTGTGGCAAGGTGGTTGCCAGGCAACATGATGAAGTCAAAATATCTGTTAGAGATATATAGAGAGATAACAATATAGATATATATATAGGTATATATAGATAGATTGCCTGTCCAGTTTTTCTCAGAATAAAAATGTAAAAAAAATAAACAAATGAATAAATAAATAAATAATAAAATAAACCCATAAATTCTCCTGCTTGTTTAAAATCATCAGTAAACTCATGTGAAATTATTTTTCAAAATGTGTGAATCAAATGAGTTGACCTGAGAACAGATTTCAAACACTTAAATCGTTAAGTACCAGAGAGATGTTTACATTTGTTTTTCTGTTTCCACAGCCAGTTGTACGTTTTAAAGAACTCATACAGGTAGCTGCTTATCTAACTTGGGGTCATGAGGGGGTTGGAGCCTATCCCAGCTGATGCTGGGGAAAAGGTGAGCTATGCCCTTGTTAGATCACCAGTCTATCACAAGGAAAACAAATCAAATCAAATTTACTTGTACAGCACAAAGATGAAAAGTTTTTTAACTCCATCTAAAATCTATCTATCTATCTATCTATCTATCTATCTATCTATCTATCTATCTATCTATCTATCTATCTATCTATCTATCTATCTATCTATCTATCTATCTATCTATCTATCTATCTATCTATCTATATCTAATCTATTCCAAAAAATAACACAACAAAAACATACTGTAAAAGACATTTTGCAGATTGATAGATTAGGTGATATTTAGCTGGAGACTTGTTGGTGTATGTTTGTCTCATCAGACTTTAGTCTTGTTTTCAAAGTCTGATTTGAAGCATAGCGGAGACTCATTAATGTCATTACATAACACGGCTCCTCTAATCATACTTTGAATCCTAATATTAGACTGCTCCCATGCTAATCAATTTGTCTTGGCATAATCTATGGCCTGCTCATGTAAGCAAGTCTCCACCTAAAACTTGATGGTGTCACTGTGTACTGTAGCTTATTATTATTATGTAAACAGCTATAATGCTGCATTTGGCAGGCCACAGTCGGTCAACTCGATGCCATCTTCTAAATAAATCTGATCTGCAGCTCCCCTCTTGCACACTCCTACAGCGGGTGTCGCTTTTATACAGAGCAGATCTTTTTGATAAAGGAAACAAACCCAGCAGAGGTCTTTAAAATGTAATGTAATGGATTTTTGGATTAAAACCTTCCATTTGGTGGGGTCTCTAAAAAAAGTCAGGCATGGTGATGCCTACTGAGAGCATGACAATCTGCCTTCTTTGAGCACTGGTTGTTTTGCCTCTATGAAAAATTAGTTTTACCTGGAGGGTAGATATAGGAGGGGTTACCATGACCTCACTCTACACCCCTACAAAGTTTAATCAGAATTCATTCAAAACTTTTCAAGAAATTGTGTTTACAGACCAAATGACATGAACTCCTGCAAAAGCTACCAAAAACATGACCTCCTTGTTGGAGGTAATAATGCAATAATGCAGTCACTTACACAATTCTTTGCTCATAAGATATTTAAAAGAACCACCGGCACATTATGTGTAGATTAAAGCTGCATAATTTATGAAGCTGAAGGAAGTCACATATGAGTCAGTTATTTGAGTCTGAACACCTACTGGTGAAAGTGGTGGTTTTGAAGCTTTTAACTTGGAACCAGAAGAACTTTTCTGATGAAATGGTAATAAGTGATGGATATTATAATGCCTATAAATAAATATATGCATATGGATATGCAGAATATGTAAGCAATGGAGGAGATCTTTGGTAGCAGATGTCACGATCCTGGGTCAGTTGCCCAGTGTTAAGAGTTTTTGGACTGTTTTTAAAAAAATATATATTTCATGAGATTCTCGCTTTGCCTGATGTTTATATTGTTTCTCATATATTTTTCCTTTTAGTATATTTACTCATGTTCTTAATTCCCAGCACTTTAGTTTAGTTTATTTTGTTATTCTGCGTGATCCCTGGGTTGTTAATGTTTACTTAGTTTGTTACTAGTTCCCGTTTGCTTTTCAGTTTATTACTCCCCTCTTGTGTTAAGTCTCCTGCATTAGTTCGTGTCTGTGTGTCTCCCCCATTTAGTTTTCTCACTAACTGTTTTATTTTGTGAGTCTGTTTGTTGTGCTGTCTTTCAGTTTTGCTTCCTTTGTCCCATCTCCCATGATTTAGATCACCTGTGTCTCGCTCTTCCCCCAACTGTCTCCACTTCCCTCAGTTCTAATCTAACCTAATCTAATCTGCCCCACACACACACACACACACACACACACACACACACACACACACACACACACACACACACACACACACACACACACACACACACACCCTCTGTTAAAGTGTCTTTTTCTGTTCCCCTGATCCAGTGTTTCCCAGCACCAAGGAGTTTCCTAGTTTTATCTTCGTTGTTTACAGTTTTCTGTAATTTCTCTCCAGTTATGTTTTAGTAAGTTTCAGTTCTGTTTTGGATTTTTTTGTTTGGTCCATGATTCCCTACCTTCAGTTTAATAAAAGACTCCTTTTCAATTTAACCATTTAGGTTTCCAGGTATTTCTGTTTTGTGCATGAAAGTAGGCAGACGTGCATGTTCGTAACAATACTGAGTCAGTCTTCACATCACTAATCTGTGTGTAATTGGGTGAATCCACGCAGAAAACCAGCAGATCACTGACCTCAGAAGCCTAATTAAATGGTAAATCTTACAAAGGTCAACAGTGTGTAGGCTAAGGATGAAGAGAGTAGTCACCATATGGCTAAAGATGCCCTCAAGAAGTCTGTCTTCACTGCTCTTTTAATCTTTTGAGCTGAATTGTGCCCCCCTGCACCCCAGATTTCTGGCGATTGCGGTTGGTGCCCAGGCAGACAAAATGTGGTCAAACTCTAATCTACTTAACTGCTCGGCACTTTGTTTTTCCAATTATGGTCATGCCTTGTTATTGCAGTGCCGAAACTCGCTGACATCAACATTAATTTTGCTAACTAAGCAAGTTTTCAACTTGGAGTCTAATGAACAGATTTTACAGCAATAGATGCAAGAAACAGATACAATTAATATTGATATAAGAATCGTTCAGCCAATGAAGACACAGAAACAGAGTGAAAATGTGAATCTACTGATCTGGTCACATTTACTGAGCTTTGTAGTGAGTTAAAGTTATTATTTAGCTGTTCATTTAGTATGGTCTTATTACAGAACCTCTATAAACTGCTTAGTAACAAACAGACTGGCTGGCTAGTGGAGCACCTAATAGACTGTGAAGATTGGACTGAAAATTATTTGGGTCAAATGGCCTGTAAAGTTGTTTTTAAAATGTAGACGTCCTTTGTAATCAAACATATGTGAATATTGTGTTTATTCTTAAGTGGAATAAAACTTATATAAACTTATAAGTTTAAGAAATACTGAGGTCATGAGTTAAAATTCCTCAACATACCCAACCAAATATATATGTTTTAAAGTGATTTGAAGTTATAGTTTATGTGGTCGTCTAAAGTATATTTTAATGTGTCTGTTTTTGAAGAATTTTAAGGTTGTTAAATCTCACAAATTTACAGAAACAGTACCAAGGACAGGAGATCTGGCACCCATGAACCTACTTGAGCCCTGAAAGAGTGAACCTATGGTTTTTTTTGTTTTGTTTAAACAATTATTTTCTCTTCAGCTAAATCCCAACAAGCGGCGTTTTGTCAACAAACTCTAAAAACTCGCCATACACGACTTTCTCAGTAATTAAAAGCAGACAGCTGGCTACTAGCTGGTAAAGATGGCGTAACATATTGAAGCTTAAGAGACCAACGCCGGGCAATATTCATCAGTTTGCCAAACCAGAGCGCACATGAATGCTGTGAATTTTGCTGGCATATGCAGGATGCTGTTTCATAAGGCGATAATGTCAGATGGTACAAAAAATTAATTAAAGTGTTCATTTGTCCAGTCTAAGAAGAGTCATTAGCGCAGTATTACTGCACGTTACACGCACAGAACAAAAACAACAAACAATAAGTACAGATGTCAGTGCGCAGATGTCAGAGACATAGCAGCTCGTGTCCTCTTCAGCTTCAGATCTTTCACTTGAGCCGCTCGACTGTGCGAAGAAACAAATGATGAAAATGAGCAGAGAGCTGCGTGAGCACTGAACCGATTACGGGATGATGGTGCAGGCGCTAACAACAGAAGCATTGTTTGACACCTGCTCAAACATTTGAGGCCTTTCCAGCAACCATCCATTGCTTCTCTCCAGTTTAATATATGAATCGTGTTTTGTTTTTCTTGGTGTTGAGCCCTTTCATGTCTTAATCATAATAATAATGCACAAAGCTTTTCAATTAGTCCCAAACTGTCAGGCGTTTGTGGTAAAATAAGAAGTCAGTTTCATTTAAATACGATTCAAAAGGCTGTTTTGTGCGCTCCTCTGAGCTCATCTCATAACCACTGTGGCTCATAAACCGCCTCCTATGTAAATGCCACATATATGATTATTCTACTTTCTTAATAATAAGTGGGAGACCTCACAAATTAGATAAACTCCATTATTCCCTCTGTGACCTTTTTTCTCCTGGCAACCTGACGAAGTGGATGATCTCCAGTTTGTCAAAAAAAAGGGAGGAGATGGGAGTTAATAGGCAGCTCCTCTGCAAACACTGGGAGTCATTATGAATAGGAGGCAATCACACAGATCAAATATACAGCAAGGGGAAATGGAGCTGGAATTCAGAGGCAAAAAAAGGAGGGGAAATACAAATTGAAGAGGCTGGTAAATATAATAATGTGTAGCTCATGTAATCATCCCTTTAAATGCAGATAGTGGAGAGGAGCGTTGACTGATGTAGACAGAGGAGACACGAGGAGAAGTACCTCGATGGGAACGGGTCTGGAGCTACAAGTGTTCTAGTACAGAGCAGGAGTTTTTGTTTTCATCGCTGATTTTTCCTGATTCTTTTCTTGTTGTTGTTGTTTGTTTACAGATTTTATGACAATCCCTGTCTGACCAGTACCAATGTTCTGGCAATGTGACTGATTGATCAGTAGATGAACAGTAAAGATTAAGAGGATGACAAATAAGCATGCTGCTTACACAGCGCTTGGGGCTAATCCTACCCCCTCCACCCCCTGGGCTCCCTTTTGAGGACCTGCTGCTGAGGAGAGCCCACAGACATTGACAGACCCCGACGGCCGGAGGGAACACACACAACCTGTTCACGTGCAACAAGTGTCAGCTGGAGCTCATGACCGGACCCCAGCCCATCTGAATTGCCACAGCAGAGGCTGCAACACAGCACAGGCTTGCCCAGCCGTCTGTCCACCAGGGACCACCGGAGGCCCTGAAGCCACGTATTCCACCTCAGCAGAAGAGGACCAGAACTTTTTCTCATCTCCATTTGTCAGATCATTAGAGGAGATATTTTCAGTCAAAAATGATGGAGGATCACCTTGCAAAGCTACCCATGATGCCGTCCTCTTCCCCCACTGAATCATCTGGCAGCGGTGGGACTGATGACAGCAGGGGAGGTAAGAGCTCCATATCAGCGGCAACAGGTGTCAATGGAGCCTGAAGAGTGTAACACTAACTTGGCGCTGTAGTAGGAGGTGAAAAAAGTTATGATTAAAGTCATATGGAAGTTTGAAATACTTAAGTATTTTAACTTCACGTGCATCTTTTTATTAATGAAATCCACCACAAATACAAATATGCACGTAAGTATAGACATAAATATGTGCATACCCAACTGCATTTCTCAGTTAAAGCAGAAAATTAAAAAAATATATATAAATTTGTAATTAAGCAATGTTTTTTTAAACTATGGTGAAGGATTTAATTCAGATCTACCTCCAGCATTTTCATTTTTTTTAGTGTTTTAACTTCAACATCATCCACTCAGTGAGATTTTCTGGCTGTTGCATTATTGACTTGAATGTTTTGACAGACTGTCCTGCTGCAAGCAGACCGAGCTGATGGTACAGATGGCAGGCACACGTATGAAACAATACCAGACCTAATGAACGGTAATAACCGACCTACCCTGTCACTGTGTTTGACTCACAGCCAAGAGTCCTGCACCGGGCAAAGCTCTGAGCCCGGCTCTAGTCTGCAAAGTGTGTGGAGACACCAGCAGTGGGAAACACTACGGCATCTACGCCTGCAACGGCTGCAGTGGCTTCTTCAAACGCAGTGTGAGGAGGAGGCTCATTTACAGGCAAGAGACAGCTAAGCTGCTGATAGTTACTGAATTTACACTAATGGGAAATGTAAAGATTCACTATTTTATCCAATTACTTTGCAAATTTTGCAAACTATTCTAATAAATTAAAGTTTTGCTTTAAATAAATGCCTTTCAGATGATGTATGTAAAAACAAAAATAAAAGTGTAGCGCCACAACCAAATTTGAAAGGAGCGGTCTGCTATCATTCTTAAACTGACTGAAAGGCCCATTAATACAGGCTAGCACATATGTCAAGATACTGACTGTATGCAAAAAAAAAAAATTACACTTGTTTCACTCAAATATCAACAGGAATACTCACAGAAAATAACTTTCAAAGCTTATATGAATAGCTTTTAATGTTTATTATTTATTTGTTTTTGCTTGTGTGTTAGCAAATCTGTGATTAAATGTAGAATCTGGAACATTTTTCTTTTCAATGTTGATGAAATATTGATGAAAGAATGAAAGGAGCTGCAGGTGTTATTTTTGAGTGGGCTCTCCCTTTAAAAGCTTCACTATTGGTTAACAGGTGCCAGGCTGGTACAGGTATGTGCCCAGTGGACAAGGCTCATCGCAACCAGTGCCAGGCATGTCGTCTGAAAAAGTGTCTGCAGGCAGGCATGAATAAGGACGGTGAGTGGTTTTAACATGCGAATGCATCATTGAACTAATAGGTGTCCAGTATAACTCAAACATGAACTCGTGTGAGGTCAAAATCATTACTATAATATTACCTCAGATAACAGGTTGTTCCATTCTCCCCTGCAGCGGTGCAGAACGAGCGGCAGCCACGCAGCACAGCTCAGGTGCGCCTGGACTCCATTGACGTGGACCCAGAAAAGGAGCACCTGGCCACCACACGGGAACCCACCTCCTCGTCCTCCTCCTCTTCTTCCTCATCTTCTTCATCATCTTCAAATGGGTCCGTCATCACGTGGCCCCACATCACCTCCTCCATGTCCATCACTTCCTCTGTTGCCACACAGCGCTGCGTCAGTCCCCAGAACAACCACCGCTTTATGGCAAGCCTCATGACAGCCGAGACCTGCGCCAAGCTGGAGCCTGAGGATGGTGAGGAAGACTTGCCATGCAAAAGATTTGCTGTAAATTTAAGGTGGAACTTTCTCAGCATGTCCATCACATTAGGACTTGCAGGGGACACAGTGCTTGGAAAAAACCTTGGCCTCATAATTTCAAATGTTTGATTGAAATTAGTTTCCCCAAATGGGCTGCAGTACAGAAAGCAGAGAGTGACAGGGTGTTATTGGGTGGGCAGTGAAGAGGGTGGGGTTGATTGAAAAATCTGTCATGGTTTTATCGTTACTTACCAGCACAGAATGAGATCACCATGATGCTGTTTTGCATGAGCTAACCTGTGACAGTACGAGGACATGCTTGTAAGCATACAGGTCTGATTGAAGAAACTTAGCTTTGGTGTCAGTACGGGTGTCTGCTGAATTTCAGCAGGAGCTCACATTTTATCACTTTATTACATAGTTAAAGAGATGACAGTACATCAGGCGAGAGAGAGAGAAAACACATCTCAAGCTGGACTTCAACTTGAGTCACTGGCTCCCAGCATTAACCCCCTTATTGTTTTTAATTTATACAAGTACATTTTATATAATTTTTTTAATGACATCTGCTTTCGGCCAGTAGTTCTCAATGCTAATGCAGTGCTGCACACTCCTTTCCCAGCATTTTTTCAGGAATTGCATCCTCATACTTTCAACACACGAAAAGGGAAAGAGCTTTCCTAAGAAGTTTTGCATTCAGAAATCACCAAACCAAAACCTAATCTGAAGTAAGTTTCCTGTGCACTGATTCTGAACTCACCTTTTCTGTTTCAGTTGATGAAAACATAGATGTGACGAGCAATGAACCAGAGCGGGCGTCTTCAGAGTACCATATGGCTCTGTACCCGTCCAGTTCTGAAAACATATATGAGACCTCAGCAAGGCTGCTTTTTATGTCGGTGAAGTGGGCCAAGAACCTGCCAGTGTTTTCCAACCTTCCCTTCAGAGACCAGGTAAACTGCTGGCACAATAACTTATTTTTAATTGGTAAAAAAATAACGAAATCCAGTAATCTTTCTTTTGGCCTATGGAATTCCATTCTTATTTTAAAAACAATGAAAAACCATCTACAACACTTTATATTAAATGATAAGAGAATAATTAAAGTTTTAGGGAAAATAAAATGTAGATGTTTTTCTTGGAGATATGAAGTGATATTGAATTATGATGTCTCATAATTTTGGCTTCATAAGTGACAATGATTACAAAAAAAAATCACATTTTTTGTCTGTAAATTCTAAATAACAAAGTCATTCTGTGCCACAGGAGTGCAGTTTTGTTGTAACTTTATGTATCCCTCAAGGGAGAATTCATGACATGGCAACAACAACAACACAGCACATTTAGCAGCATGAAATGACGATATAAAATCTAATAATACCACAAATACGTACTAGCTAAGTAAGAAAGTGAACAGGGAATTAGATGTCCCATCCCTCTCTTACAGTATAATAAAACGACCGCCTCTGCAATAAAACAGAATGTCAGGAATTTATTTCTTTGTGACTTCTTTCAGCGACACAGAACGTAAGGCTCCATTTAATACTCTGCTTTGTCTTCTTCACCAGGTGATCCTGCTGGAGGAAGCATGGAGTGAGCTCTTCCTCCTCTGCGCCATCCAGTGGTCTCTGCCACTGGACAGCTGCCCACTGCTCTCTTTGCCGGATCTCTGTCCCGGCATGCAGGGAAAAACCAGCTACACTAGCCTGGACCTGCGCCTCCTGCAGGAGGTCTTCAGCCGCTTCAAGGCCCTAGCTGTCGATCCCACCGAGTTCGCCTGCCTAAAGGCCATTGTGCTCTTCAAGCCAGGTGAGGAACAAAACACTATTCAGTCACTTGTCTTTAGTCTGACAGGTTACCTTTAACTTGATCGCGGCACTTAGCTCTGTCATTGTTTTTAGAAGATGAGCACCACACAGAGGCTAAAGTTTCCCTCAATATGTCAACACACAGGCACATCATGTACATTTTGAAGTGAACCCATAACTGGTTATAGTCCTGTACAGTATATATTATTATTATTATTATTATTATTACTATTATTATTATTATTATTATTATTATTATTATTATTATTATCATTATCATTATTATTGTTAATCTTGTCTTGTTGTTTTTATATATTTTCAACAATCTAAATTTTTATATCTGTGGTTGCTGTTACACCTGAATTTCCCCTTTGCTGGACAATAAAGGCTGTTTCTTCTTCTTCTTTATTTAATTAGTACATCATAATTATACTATTTTTTTTAATGATATAGAAGGTTCTACAATTTTTGGCAGGAAAAGGCTTCAATAAAAAGCATAAATTGAGCACAAACTGTAACACAAAATATGCTACAAGCCACAGTTTAAAAACAGAGGACAATAAAAAAGTTTGTTTACTATTTTTTCTTCTCCCCTGAATTTGAGTTTACAGTACTTGTGTGACTCATGCGTTTCTTCTCCTTCACAGAGACTCGAGGTTTGAAAGATCCAGAACAAGTGGAGAACCTGCAGGATCAATCACAAGTCATGTTGGGACAACACATCAGGTCACACTACCCTAGTCAACCAGCCAGGTAGCAACCGACACAGATTACATTTCCCTAATCTGGGCTTTCATATAAAAAAATCATGGAGTGATTTTCTTTTTAAAAAGATCTTACAGCGTGATGGTGTTTTACATTATTTCTTTTCACACAGGAATAATCTCATTATGATCTTTGTGTTTAGGTTCGGAAAGCTGCTTCTTCTCCTTCCCTCTCTGCGCTTTGTGAATTCTGAGCGGATCGAGCTGCTGTTCTTCCACAGAACCATTGGAAACACTCCCATGGAGAAACTGCTGTGTGACATGTTCAAAAACTAAAAGCATCACAGAGAAACCCACATAGTCATCAATAATCTCCTTGTCGGGATGGGATGTATATATATATATATATATATATATATATATGTACCAGAGATTGTGCATGCTGTTATTTTTTTTTTTTGTATTATCTTTTTTTTTTTTTTTTTTGCCATTTCCACATCAGGTAATCTATCAAAGAAGAAAATGCTGTTCAGTTCTTGTCATCATGCTTTCTGTTTGTATCACATGAAGAGTCTGTACTGAAGTTATGGTCACGCTTCATCCTCTAGTTTTTTTTAAAATTTATTTTGTTTTGGGTTAAAATAAAAATTCTTTGTTTGGTAATGGATGGACAGTTTGTGTGCCCCTGCTGATGTTAATGTGACTGTTGTATTCATGTTGTCATGCATTGAAAAAGTAAAAGAAAAACAAAACAGTTGTTGCACCGAAACCATCAAACAGTGCCCTCTTCTGTCCGGTTACCACACAAAATCTTCACACACACACACACACACACACACACACACACACACACACACACACACACACACACACACACACACACACACAATAAATATAATATATTAAACTGAATTTAAAAATTCCCTTCAATCTGTGCTTTCTGTTTCAATTGGAGATGAAAGAGATGAAAGTTAACAGTGGAGGATGGGAGCTGATCATTGGCAACAGCGGGCATGCTGTCATTAAGCATCCGCTTTATCCATTTTCTTATCAGTGAACAGTAGTTTAATAGTAATATTTGGCAACATAACCATGACCTATAGAGCCTATAACTTAAAAACTTAAACCTTAACCATGTGAAAAATCCCATCCAGTCTGACTGGTCATTACTGTGAGCTAACTGGTTTGCAAAATAGAGAAACAAAACACAGGTTTAAGACCAGTGCTCATGTCATGTTCACATAACACAGGCTTCATTAAAAAAACCAAAAACTGCAGCTTACTCAAATGTGCTTCAAGTAAGAAAGTAAAAAGTAGCTCTTTGGAGGACATCTCTTTCTATTTTTCTGCAAAGCTAACTGAACCTCATGTTATATTAATATAATAAGAAAAATATTACACAGAAATACAAACTTTATTTTAATTAAATCTCTAATTCTAATGACTATATTCAGTTTGAACACTGTTATGTAGGACAAGAGCAGAGAAAAAGAAAGAGGATTACCTTACAAAAATCTATTTGTTGTCACCTGCATTGTAGCTGGGCGACTCTACCTCAATATAAACAGAAAAATGAGTACAGTCATGGGTTAAAGTGGGATTTGGCAGGTGGGGAATCCTATGATCGGTTACAGTGGCTCAGACAGTAAACCGTTCACTCTCTTTATACTGGACAGCATTCAGTTGCTGTGAAATGCACACGCAGCTGAAGTTGCAGTAACTTGCACCACCACCAGGGTGTGCAATTTCACCATGCGTGCACAGCATGAAACGGACAGGGTGGACAGGTGTCTCTAGTACATGCATTACTGTGATACTCTGACCATGAACATCACAGCTGCTGCACACCAGTCCAACACAGAGCTTTACTGTAAATGCACCACATTACAACAAGCTGACCTGTTCATCCTGTACTAAACTGCAGCATCTGAATAACACAAAGTTACCTCAGTTTGTTCTGCAGGAAGTTTCACAATATGAAAAATCACATCTTCACACATCATATACCAATCCAATATCTGATACACGATGAATATAAATATAAATAAATATAACCTCTCTTCTTCCTCTCCTGACCTGTCTTTCTTACATCTTTCTCCATCTCTGAGTGAAGTTTTCTTTCTCCCTGGAAATACAGCAGCCGTACCTTTAGCTAGCAGACACTCTAGCTGTGTCCAAAATCATGGGCTGTATCTGGTATGTGTAGGCCAGATCATTCAAAGCCCACGAAGGCCGGAAGTGAGCGGCTGTGAAATTAGACGATCTAGCCTTCAAATCTGCATCACCCTTACCTCAGTGTTGCTCTAGCATATTCCACATGGAAACAGTGTCATCATAGCCAAATCATTTTTTGTGTCATGGTGCTGGGTTTAGCACCCGGTGTTTTTCTGTTTTTGGATTTTTGAGTTCTGTTTGTGGTTGTTCACGTTTCTGTTTTCAGGCTTCCCAACGTTTCCCTGTGTCTAGTCAGATCTGTGCGCTTGTCTCCCGTGTCCCGTTACTTCCTGTTTTATTTTGCTAGTCTTTGTCTTTGTCTGCCTGTGATTCCCCTTGTTCCTCGTTGCGTCGTCGTTGTTCGCCTCTGGAGTCCTGCTTTGGGGTTCTCTGCCTGCCTGCCTGCCTGCCTGCCACAGCATTACATGACAACAAGAGTCTCTGGAGCCATGCATGAACTGCAGTTTGGGGCACCTTCACATGGCCTTCATTTTGAATTAGTGTTTCCACTTGATTCAAAGTAGCTTTTGCAGAATCTGCTAGCACACAGTTTTACTTACGTTTTCCAGCTTGCACTATGAATGATTACACAGTGTGTTCATTACACACACGACAAGTATAAGTTTTTGTGGATTTTTTTTTTGTTTGTTTGTTTGATCATGTTTTGGTGGATGAAACTCCAGAAAACATTTTATGAGGTTTTTTTTTTTTTTTTTAGCTGTTTATCAATATCTTTGCTTATTGTGTTCTTTTTTGTGAAATGCATTCAATTCAAAATACAAGTAAATGGAGGTGAGAGACTCTATGACAGCAATTTTTGAACAACAACAACAAAAGCCTACAAAAAGAACAGTTATACAGATATTTACAATATAAACATACAGACTTTATTTGCACCTCTTCCACAAAAACTTTCACGATGGCCATGACGTCTATAACGTTCAAGCTAGACCACTCAGACTTTACACACTTGTTCACTATCACAAGGGCTTTATTCTGAAATAGAACCATAAGTCTGTTAAGCATTTTAGGTTATTTATGCCCTTATTTCTTTTTTTGACTTAGTAAATCCACAAAAACTTAAATGTTGGATATAACCTTATTGTCCTTGATTTTTTTTTCTTTTTCTAAACCAGTTCTTCCATACTAGGAGTTAAGAATAGCATTTAGCACATCAGTGGTGGTCTTTCTAGGTTGAAATAGCAGCATCTGAGCATTGTGGACCCAGTGCCAGGCCCCTGCACACCCACACAGTCTTTGGATCAGATCAGCTGGCCCTCTGCAGCTTCCGTTATATGAGTGATCTCACTGATCCAGATTAAAAGACTTTCAACTCCCACAGGCATCGGATTTCCTAGCACAATGTGGTTTGAGTCCCCAGTGACTCAAAATATGCCATTAAATATTCTTTATGATGCACAAAATGAGCAAGGGACAAAGTCCAGCTTCAGCTGCAGTTTGGTACAGGTTAGGTCTGCTGTTGATGTTCGACCTCTGCAGCAGCACTAGGTGCTTGTCACGTGGTTTCTTTCTGTATTATTTTCATCTTATAAAACTTGAAATCGAGATCTCATCTCACGTGTTGCGTTCTCATTTCGACCTTTCTGTAGCTCGTTCACACAAAGGTTGCCTCTGTTTCATTGAGAGATTTTCATCTTATAAGATTAGTTTGTTAACTAACAAGTGGTTGTTGCCACATTGCTGAGCAAAAATAGCATTACCTAATCTCAATGCCAAACCCCACAGAGCGGCGTGTAATTTGATTTGGCATCTCACTTTATTAACAAGATTTTAAAAAGGCTAATGTCCACATAGATTTTAGAGCAGAGTGGGAATGAGAATGGACACGTTTTAGTTGAGATGGTGTCACTTTAGGGACAAATTAAAGATTCTTAATGCTTTCTGAAGCTGCAGTAATAAGGCCAGCACAATACCAGTTATGGTTTCAAACATTTCTTAATCGCATATCAAAGAATTTTAAAATTGAATTAAAATGTTTAAATCTGTACAAAGTACAGTTGTGTGGTCAATGTTGTGTTCAAACTAATTCTTTTTTTAGAGAATTTTAAAAAAGGAAAGGAAAGGAAAGGAAAGGAAGGAAAGGAAAGGAAAGGAAAGAGTTTGTGTACAGCCATTTCAGGTCACACATGTTCTGTGGGGTTTAAGTCTGGGCTTTGGTTGGGCCAAAGGATTACAGTCACCAGCCATGTCATTAGTTAGACTTTACTAGTACCAGTTTGGACCTCCCTTGCCTTCAAAAATGCCTCAATGCTCCTCTGACTTCTGTCATTAACAAGGCATTTTTGTCCAGAGAACTGCAGCTCACAGGATATTTTCTCCTTTTCAGACCATTCTCTGGTTGTGTGGGAACAGCCCGTCTGGCACCAACAACCCCGCCACGTTCAAAGTCACTTCGATCACCTTTGTTCGCCATTCTGATGCTCAGTTTGAACTTCATCAGGTCGTCTTGACCATGTCTGCATTCCTAAATGCATTGAGTTGCTGCCATGTGATTGGCTGATTAGATATTTGTGTTAGTAAGCTAACATAGTGACTGCTGAGAGGAGTCACTGAGCAGCACTCCCATTGCATGATGCTACATCACCATATTTCACTGTGGGAAGGGGACCAGCCAGATAATAAGAACTGACTGATCTTTGCTAGACTTGGTGCTTTGATTTTGGCCCACATAGTCCAGATTTTGTATCATGAAATTAATGAGTTTTTTTTTTAATAAGAGCTTTCCAGAGAGACATGCAAGGCTAAACTCTGTTTTTGTTTTTTTGTTTATTCTCTCCTATGAAAATTATCAGATCCTTTCACTGACCACTGGATTATTTACTGATAACCATTTAAATTCTTGCACCACCAAAAAGCCTCAACAGTGACCAGTGCATGCACTGTGACATCGGTGTATACAGTTCTTTTAACTTGATTATTAATTAAATCATTAAACGTGATTTTATTTTGTTTTTGACAAGTGTTATTTTATTTGATTAGGTGGCAATGTTTAAAAACATTTCTTCCTCCATGTCTTTCATTTCCTGTGAATGTTAAACCTTGTCCCCCCTCTCTGTGCAGCCCTTAATCTGCTGTGTTGGGTTATTAGCTGGACTGGAATGTGTTGGGGTGCTTGGGCCAAACTGTCCTGACACGTTGCAGCACCAGCAGACGGCTGACTGGAGCAGGATCAGGAGGGAGACCTCCGGATCTTTATTTGCCGTGCTTCACCTGTGTGACTTGATTATACAGCTGCAATGAATCACAGCAAGGATGACTTTGTGCCTTTTGAATATTCCTACTATGACTATCCAGACTGGTACTCGAACAACGCAGAGCCAACAAAACTACCCAAAGAGTGAGTATGAAAAGTTGAATCAACTGTGTCAAATGGGGCCATGAGCACTGATTATTTGTTGATTCTTGGTACATCAGAAAAGTGCTAAGATGTGGTGGTTTGACCTATTTTTATGCTTAACTTGCACATTTATGAAAATTTTGTTTTTAATGTTTTAATTTTCTTTTTGTTGCAGAGTTATTTTACCATGTGACCCCACTGCAGATGACATGCTCTTCCACATATGCATGCTATCAATATCAGTACGTATAAAAAAGAGTGACTGTATATCTAAAATGTAAAGGCATATTAAGATAAAGAAGAGTGACAGTTCAAAAGAAAACTGGAGCTCTACACTCAGCGGGCCTGGTGGCTCTCTGAAGGTGTGGGGGTTGTTTATCTGGGTCACTGTAGATCAGCTTTGGGTCATTCAGTATAATGTATATTTCCTGGCAGATCTCACCAGGAGAAATCATATGCTGTGCCTTTCATAATCAACAGCTCTCCAATTATTGAACACTTTAGACATAAATTCAATACAATGCAATTTTGTTGCCAAATCACAACAAACAGTCACCTTGAGGTGCTTTATATTGTAAGGTAAAGACCCTACAATAACACACCATCCATCACCAAAATCCAAACACCAAATGAGGGAATATTGTAGAAGAACGGTGTCCAGCAGAGATCCACAGACTTGGAGAACTTTGGTTCTCCAAGTCTCCAAAGTTCCTAAGTTCTTGGAAAGGCAGGGCTTAAATAACTGACTACAATTGTTTATACAGTCTATGCCTCAAGCTAGCTTTTTGCAACCAAACATACCAAGCAAGGGCTGAGTGACAAGTCGAGGGTGACATGCTCATAGTGCAGAAACATGTCAAACTGAAGATAGTCCTGCTTTAAAGCATGCCTTGGTTTATCTGTATTTCTGACTGAGATTAAATACCATATGCTCCTTATGAAAGTATTTACTGAGGTTGTGGATCTGGTTGAGCAGGAGGCTGCTTGCTATAGTCCTACATATAATCTGCTACTTTTTGCAACCAAGAGTAGCCTCCTGCTAGCCATTAGAAAGATTGCAATTTTAAGCTTTTCAGACCCGAACACTAATTTCATCCTTACATACAGTCTATGACTACAATCCACAAAACCACTGCTATTTAATCTCGCATATTGCTTCTTTAAATAACAATAAGAGCAACTGCAACAGCACAAAGTATGTGTAAATGTCTCATAACAAGAAATTTCTAAGTAGTATCAGTAAAACTTTACATTACAGCAAAACTAACTTTGAAGGTAAACAGCTAATGCAGCTTAAACATTTAACCTACACTCTTTCTAAGTAGAACATGAGTGGATCAGTGAGCTTCATGTTCCATCACAATCCTTCAGTGCTTTTTCCATGATTACATCAGCTGTCTGTGCTTCAGATGGATGCGCAATTTTGGGACTCTTACTGTCATTTAGCCTTCACCCAATTACAAATGAAGGCCACTTTAACTCAGAAAAATCCTTCTATTCTGTACAGAATGGACATGGCCCAGTTCCATTCTACAGTAAATAATCTGAAATAAACTATTATAGCTGGGTCACTGCTGCCGATCAGGCACAACAAAGCAATATAGTCTGAACATCATTTTCTTCAAAGCGAGGCTATTTATTTATCCTGATTTAGAGATCAAATTGTATTATTTTTAAGTTGCAAGTTTTAATGAGTTACTGCAGCTGGCAAAGCCTGTGAGTAACCTGAATGGATAAACTTTAGTCCTGAAATGAAGGGGCCACAGTAAGAGAATGTTTTCTGAAAGTAGAGCCTAGTTTTCATTAAGCTAATCCCGTGAAACCTGTCTGAATGAGACTGTCCAATCCAAAAAACAGTTAAAGGTAACGCTCGCTCACGAGCATCTGCTGCAGACCGTCTTTTTTACGATATGAGCAAAAGTCTGAGTCTGTCAATGTGTTCGGGCAGCAGCTGAGACTTTGGCAAAGGGGAACCTCTTTAGAAGAAGCAAGCACAGAGTTGATGCCTAAAGTTTTGTTGCCAACATATAATGTGTGAACAGCTACATAATGACAACGCCTCATGTGGCAAAGCTTAATAATATGACTTGTAACTGCAGTCCATATTGAATTTCTTCTTTCCATCTAGCTGGTGATCATGTTGATCCTGGCGGGTCTCACCAGGAAAAATAACTTCTGCCAGGGTTTTGCAAGAGGATCCTCAAGCATCTTCAGGTAAGTTTGATTACTAGAAATTTAACTGCACATTTGTCTTGTGTTATCTGAGTGTTCCTGTATGATCTCACAGTCCAGCCAACTTCCTGGATCAGACTCAGAAAAAAGTCATCGTCATGGCTGTTTTTGGACTGGTGTTCAGCAAGCTGACAGTGCTGGTGCTCGCCCCGGACCCTCTGCCTTTCTCCAAAGATACTCCGGCAGAAATTAAAGGTAAACACCAGTGTGTTTGTTTGTCCTTTATTTCTAACGAAGAATGGAGCTGCATCTGCAGTCAGTGGTTTTTTTTCAACACACACTTTCTTTATTATTGTGAATCAGATTATTCACATACAGAAAAGGCTAAATGCTGTCCAGGCTTTCTAGAGAGTCCTTGTGTGTTTAAACAATACATAAATATTACAATATTTGTATATAGTGCCTGAGATCATATTAAAACTATACTATGGAGCAGTAGTTTTAATTTGAGTGTGCCTAATCTAGTTATATCTACAAAGCAAGACTAAATTATTAAAAATGTAATTGACTGATTTAGGCTCTTTAATAGAGAAAATACACTTGCCTGGGGCAGCTGCCTCTTTCCATTATGTCCATACTGAATATTAGGATTTTCATATCAAGCAATGACACGTCCTGTCTTTCTTTTTTTTTTTTGTCTTTTTTTTCCCCAGAGTACATGAAGATAATTGCCATTTTTTACTACCCAGTTCTGTATTATCCTCTGTTGGTGTGCGGCACTGTGCAGCGCAAAGCAGGTTATGTGTTTGGGACACTCCTCTCCTTCAGTCATTTTGGTGTCCTGGTGTGGCAGAAGTTTGACTGTCCAAAGACTCCAGAGGTGAAATACCAACAAGAAAAACCCAAACAAACACCAATGCTAATGTTTATATCCCTTCTGGAATGTCTGTTTTCAGCTAATCCAATGAATTTAATATCTGAGAAGAACTTCTTCATATTAGCATGTAAATCACTGGAGTATTGCCTTTCCAACACTATCACCCCTGAAACAACTGCAAGCGAAAAAAGGATAGATATAGCTTTCATAAGCAGTATACCAACTCTAGTATCCCAAATTTATTTGGTCTGAAAGCTTATATGGCCCTGCTCCATTCCAGGTCAGACTGTGCTGGATTTAAAGGCGTTTGTTGCTGTGCAGTCCGATGGTGGATTTTTGAGGTGCATGAACAAGCTACTGTGACCACAACCCAGCCAATCCCACGTTTCAGTTTCATGACGTGCTTGTATTCTGTTGATGGTCTATTCATTCTGGTTGCAGTAGATAAAGGTCCTAGCAGCAGTCCCATTCTCAGAATCTTATTCACTCTTTTCTTACAAGACCAATTTGGCAGCCGACTCTCACTGCGAGATGCAGAACCTGCACAATGCTGTTAACCTTTTCATGCAATATTTTTGTATCTAACAGAGAAATTCACTTTGGTGGATTCTGGAGGAACTGATGCTTTAAAGGACAGCATGTTTTGTTTCTTCACAGATCTATAAGTACTATGCTCTACTTGCAAGTCTGCCTCAGCTGGCCTGCCTTGCTTTTCTCTGTGTTCAGTTCCCTTTGCTGTTTGTGAAAGGCCCAAAGACTGACGAGGTGAGCAAAGTCAGAACACGGACACTAACATTTGAAGTCTCTCAGGCTGTGTCTGGTGCAGCTGAAGTAAGACACATGAATTTGAACTACGTAAAAAAGAACTGTGATTACAATAAGCAGCTTGTGCAGAACAGGACAGGTTTAACCCCGTGTCCTTCGGCAGATTATGACGGGAGAGGCGATATTTTTTTCCCCCCGTCAAACACATTAACATGTTTGAAAAGCAGATTTAATTCTCATTTTAGGAAACAGAAAACACATGCTAATTTCCTCAATAATCTTTATATGCAGTATCAGGTCCCCCCAGAGCCATTTTTGTCACATTGAAATTAAACAGTCATGGAGGAAATTAAACCTGGAGTTATGTTCTAAATTAAATGTTTTTGCTCACAGGACCTTGACAGCAGCTACTACACCAGCTATGTAAAGTTGCTTCTCAAGAAAAAGTCCTCCACTGTCAGGTGAGTGGAGATGAAATAATCATTTAGACTCAGTCAAAGTGGTGGGGTCAAGTGAAAAATCTGAAGTCGGGACCATATTTAATGGAGATGATAAAATCTACAATAAAACCTGACTCAGCTGCAGGTTTTGTTGATTTTTCCAGCTGATGTTTTGAGCTGGCGCAGCGGGACAAATGCAATGCGAAGCAAGTTTATTAGCAGTGTTTCATTATTTGGTCATTACAGGGAGCCAGCAGCTCACCCTGTTTCAGTGTGCTCATTTTGTCACTTACCCATGTGATGAAGTCCTGATGATATTTATAGAGTTGAGTAAAATTTAGTATTTACTGAAGTATTTTTCCTTCTCCTCCATTTTATTGTTTTCTTTCTGCTTTGTGTTTAGCTGACAGTTGCTGGTTCAGAGCTATAAGCTGAGATAATCACTGTTTTAGATTACCAGAGACTCGCAACTGATATTAAATCAAGTGATTTATTTTTTTCTTTAACACCCCAAACTCCTTTGGGTTCCAGAAAAGTAACTAAATAGATAAAATTGCTGCTTTGATAATAATAATGATAATAATATGATGGTGTATAATTGAGGAGCACACAATCCCCCAAATAGGAAGAAATATAGTGCCTCAGTGTTGAGATGGGGCTTATGGCCTTAAATATATATTTAAATATAAATAGTATTCATGTTGTATGTAGCTAACATGACTTGTTCTTTGTTCACTGCAGTTCATCAGCAGCAGACAAACCAACCCTGACAGAGAGAATTGTGGAGGTGTTTAAGAGTTATATTTATGTTCCTGAAAAAGGTGATTCACACAAAAACACCTCAGCTAAATATCTGACATCTTTGAGGTGCTGCGGTAATGTTAACGCTGGATAATATAACTTAGTTTTAAAGAGATGATGGGTCATTTTTGCCTTTCAGTGTTTCGTTTCCCACTGAAGCTGGCAGTGTCATCTTTTGTCACCTGTGTGGCGATTTATCATGTGAGCTTAAATAAGTCAATATTTCATTTACTACAGTTATATACCACACCAACTGAGTTGGGCCATTATACATTCACAGATGTCTGTTTCACCCTTCAGACTGCGCTCTTGTTAGTGGTCCTGGTGGTCCCCACTCTGCACATTGTTCGTGCTGGTATTGATGAAAACATCGCCTTCTTGTTACTGGGGTTTGGGATTGTCCTATCAGATGACAGGATGGAGGTTGTCAGAATTGTGACTTTTTACACTTGGTTGCTGGAAGGTATGTGGGCTCTGTTTGCTGGCCTTCAAACAAAATGTTACAGTGTATTTATTTTTTTAAGAGACTAATGTAGTTTTTCTTTTGGGTCATGCTGTTTGTTAGTATGCTACCTCTGTGCGATGACCCTGTCTTGTTTGGTCAGCCTTATTATGCTGATGAGGTCCATGGTTCTCCACAGGTATGTGCAATGAATCCCCAGAGACAGTAGGCAATGGTTAAAGGAAAATATGATTTCTTCATCAAAAGTTTACTTATTCTGAGTAATGATTAAAGCCTATCTACAATTATTATTACTTATTTCTCTCTAATTAGTTCCATATATCAGAATAAACACATAACAATGCATCTGAGAGAGTCTTCAGCTTATCTTCAACTTCCTGTCTGAACTTGATGTGTCGCTGGCTTTTAATATGTTTCAGATCAAACCTGAGAGGACTGTATAAGGGAGACATTTACAAGATCTACAACAGCCAGAAAACCGTCCGTCCATCCAGACCTGGTGTTGTTTGTTGGATGGGCTTGACAGGATACCAGGCTGCAATCGTCAGCCTCGGTGAAGCTTGAATAAACTGCAAAACCATCATTGATTTTGGCTTTATTAAGAATAATGCTGGAAATACACATTTTGAAAAGACAAAAAAAAAATCTTTCTCCTATCAATAGAATTGCCTCTCAAGGCCTAATATACAGCACCCCAATTCTCTGTGCCACAGAGCTCCACTGTCCTTCAAAAAGTATTAGAACTATAAATGAGACACAGTGTTGATGTCCCCTCATCAACATGAATGCACTCATAGTTTACTAAAGTAGAACCTGTGTAGCAATCCAACTTTACAGTGAGCAACACTTTTGACAGACACAAAAAGAAGACAGAAACTATGACGAGATGGAAACACGTTTTAATTATGTTAGAAATGCAGCATGAAATAGCAGAACTGATTCTTCACATTGTCACACCACAAAGAATTTCTAACAAACTGATTTGTTAGACAGAAAAAGGCTCATATGAAAAACAATGATTACCTCTGAAAACATGTTTGACATTAAAAGCATCCTGTTTCTGTGCCGTCTCTGCAGGGATGGCCATTCAGACCGTTGTGTTTTTCATCTGCTTCTTGTTCCTGGTGTTTCTGATCATTATCCCGGTGTTTTACGGCCGTAACATCATTGTCTTTGAAATTGTGGGGAAGGCATGGTGAGTCAGCAACGATTTCTGTGGTTCTTTCTTTTTTCATTTCGATCAGCGACTAAAAACACTTTTCATTTTCCTTCTCTGTGATGTCTCAGGCCAGCCTGGGTCACGCTGATATTGGTTACAGGGCTTCAGCACGTGACTGCGAAGGTTGCTTTCATCAAAAAGGAAGCAGGCACACGAGACCTGAATAACAGGCATGTTTGTTTATTACAGCTCATTAGCTGGAATACAGTTTAATTAATTTATTTGTTTTTCATTAATTAGACATTTTAATTATTTGTTATTGGATTTTTTTAAAATTTGTGTTACATTAATTAAAACGCAATGCAATGCTCAAGATAAAGTGGTTTAGTTATTAATAACAAGTATTCATTATAAGCTATTTTACAGCATAAATGACAGCTTTGAATGAACACTTAGTGCTGCAGGCTTAGTATCATTAAAAAAGCTAAAGAACAAGTAGATTAAGAAGATGATAACTTGAATACTTTCTCACTGGGAAACAACCGCTTAATTAGGGACATGCAACTACTTCTGAGGACACGGAGGTCATATTCTTTTTTTTCTTGGGAATTAAGAGAACCTCAGAGAGCTGAAAATACTGAGTAGTTTTAGGCTGAATCCTTCTAGTTTTGATGACTTTTTACATGAATATTAAATCATTGAATTCCTGCCACTTTGGATACTGATTTAATGCATTTAATGGAAAGGAACGTATCAAATTTATATTTGTATTGTTTGAAAAAATAGAGAGCTTTTATTTAAAGAATAAGCACAAATCAAGCTGAAGGGGTTGAGATTTCCTGACTTTTAGTACCTGTCATGTTCCAACCCCCAAACCACCTCCCATAATGCAACTTTAAAATTCTGAAGCCTTCACTCATCAAAGCACCTTCTGAAACACTACCTTCTGTTTGCTGACATAAGTAACTTCCTGTTTACACTGAGTTTTTGCTTGCAATCTCCTTCATGATACTTTTTAGAGAGAGTCTGTTCCTCCTGACCTACCTGCTGTTCCTGATCAACACCATGCTCGGACTGATTGTTGCCATATGGAGAATAGTGATAACAGCTTTGTACAACATCATCCATTTTGTTCGTATGGATGTCAGTCTGCTGCATCGCACTGCAGAGTCCTATGACCCAGGTACAATTACTGCATTTCAGTTTTTGGACAACAATGAGACTCTTCAGTACTGAGGAACAGGCTCTACAGAGGAGCATAACCTTGATGTATGGTAACACTATTACTAATTTTGGTCTTGACTGACTTGATGATAATAGCAAAAGTTTGGAGTAACATTACCTGTCAAATAAGAAGTGTCATTGTGACCTTTGACCCCATTTAGCCTACAGATACTACACCCACTTCCTGAAGGTGGAGGTCAGTCAGTCACACCCAGTGATGAAGGCTTTCTGTGGGCTGCTGCTGGACGTGATGGTTGAGGGTGGGAGAGCTGGACAAAAAATACGAGACGCAGAGGAAGGTAGAAATCACACAGGCACACACACACACACACACACACACACACACACACACACAGACACACTGCATTGCTCCTCTGAGGCTGTGGTGTTTATGTAAATTCTAAAAAGCATAAAAGTTTTATGGATTAAAGGTTCATAAAGCTTTCCACATCATGATGAGTAAATAAGGAGCTGAACTTGGCACTAAATGAAAAGTTAGGGGACATCAACAAAAAAATTAACAAAACTGGTATTCATAAAATTTGTGCCAGTCGATCTTTTCTTTGAATGACACAGCACAAATAAAATATTCTTTTCCAGGTGCTGGAGAAGTATTTAATAAGTAGTTAAAACATATTTAATAATAGTGCTCTATAAAAGAAAAGTGCTTTGTGGACCACAGAGGAAGTTTGTTTTGTTACCTATTATGATCGTGATGGGAAAACGGCAGCAGAGATCAATGGTTCTTTTAATAGATCCATGGTTTTAACTTCTGTGCTTGGGGCCACATTAATGCATCATTCTCAACATGTCAGGCTCAGCTCTACACTGTCAGACTTAATTATCCTCAGTGTCAGCTGAAGCTTTACCAGCTAAATGCTAAACATTAACACTGTGGGGTTTTTTTTTGTTTTGTTTTGTTTATTAAGATCCCCATTATCTACTGCAATGCTGCAGCTAATTCACTAGGTCAATTCACTGTCACAGTGAACTGTCCCAAACAGCAGAGTTTATTATGTAGCATTTAGCATTTCTGCTTATTATGCTGCCATGCAAACATTTGCATCTTTGTGATCATCGCTACTGTAAGATGCAATCCTGTAGCATTTAGCTTGTTAGCCTGTTATCATAAATTCAGTTAACAGGAAAACTCGGATGCTAATATTAGCATAGGACTGCAGTGTATTGCCATCGGATCCAGTCATGATTTCTACAGAATAATGACTCTTTCTCTGCATTAGATTACAAGTTGGGGATCCTGACTCTAAGATGAATGTGCTTGTAATGACACATATCAAAGTGGATATGTAACTGTATAGCTTTCAGTCTTGAGCATCTAAGCAACACTGTAATTCCTAGACCCACAGAGCTGCCAAAAAACAGATGAGTTGTAGCGTTTCTCTTCTTTTCAGTGACACTTAAAGAGAAAACGGGCTTATGTTGCTAAGTGTAAAAATTTCATATCTATTTCAGGAATGATCTCAAATGACAACACAAGTACATAGCACTATATAAGTCGAAGGCATCATTATTATTATTATTTACAAATGACACTAAGCATATTCAGCCCCTTAGTTTGCTGTCTTGTTCTGCCCTCAGCCTGCTCCTCCTTCATGCTTTCAGGGATTCAGGAGAATAAGCCAAGCAAGGTGACCAGCAGTCAAAGGATTCGCTCTCGCTGGCAGCTGCTGTACACACTGGTTAACAACCCCTCTTTGCTGGGCTCCAGGAAGCATTTCCAGACACTACAGAACTCAG
Organism: Pterophyllum scalare; assembly: GCA_024447675.2. Classification (NCBI taxonomy): domain Eukaryota; kingdom Metazoa; phylum Chordata; class Actinopteri; order Cichliformes; family Cichlidae; genus Pterophyllum; species Pterophyllum scalare. Next base: position 10,788 of record JAMQGT020010767.1, on the reverse strand, counting down.
ATAATGTCCTCAACGGCACCCCCAACCGCACCTCCAAGAAAAGCAGCAAGAGGGAGTCCAGCAAGCCAGCTGCAGAGCCTGAACAGTCCACTGAGACCCCAGAAAGCCAAGAAAAAACTGAATGAGCGTACACTAAAGTTGGAAATTTACTTTAAACAAAATGATATCTAGTGTGGTTTGCATTAAACAAACCTGTGTGTACTAAATATAACACTTTGCATCAGAAATAATCTTTTAGCATCTAACTTCATGTGGTCTAGACAAGTACGTGCTTAATTCTCATTTGATTAAGTTCACATATGAGGCACAGACATGGGATGTGATTTTAACCTCGATCTCTCACAGAACCCACTTACACAGCAGTTTGATGGACAGATTTCTTTTTGCCACAAATTGGCTCGGCTAATTTAAACTTTTGAAAGGGCTCTGGGGATGCACTGGAACAAGCCTGACCCAAAGGATCCACTGCCCATTTCTCAGTGGCAGACACCAACGGATGCCCTGAGAGGTTCCCTGTCTGTGCTCTGATGGGTCAAAGCTGCACTGCTGACACAAGGGGAATCTGCACTGTATTAGACAGGCTCATTATGTGGTTATAAAATGGAGGCTGATTGTATCTATTACTGAAGCGTCCCTGCAGAGCCTAGATGAACCACATTTCCAAAAACAAACATGGAATTTAACAACATGTGCTGCAAAAATAAGATCCTGTGGGATTCTTACAGAAATACGAATTACAATGCAGATATCAACTCAAAGTTTGTTAAGCTATGCTATATACAATTTTTTAATTAGTCTAGGCCTTTTAGTTATTTAATACTGATTTGCACAATGCATAGACTGGCAGTGGTGATCAATGTCAGCATCAGAACTGCACCAGAGAGTCAATAAGTGGTCCTAGTTTATTTTTGCCTTGGGCTAATGTAGCCATGTCAGCTCATACTGATTATACATTATCTGTTCTCAGTGCTTTTGGGGGATTTTCAAGACCATGGATGGCTGAATTTATATGTAGACCAACTTCATAGAAAAAGCATAAAAAATCTCACAAGCTGGAAATACAAAAATATATTTACTCCAGTATAAATTTTGCTTTCTGCTGCAAAATGCAGTGTAATATCTTAATATGTTGTTAGAAGTGTGTGCGAGGATCAGTTTTTACATACATTTCAGCTTCGACATAATCAGTGGAGAATCAGATGTTGCATATGATGATGCATATTGTCTCATATTTAGATACCTAATTACAGTTTTCTGTTACTTTTACCGTATACAATGTTTTCCAATATTACAAAGTGACTGTTGAAGATAAATAAAAGACTCAAACGGATACTGAGCTATCAAATTTGTGTAGTTTTTCTTAAATCTCTCTTTTAAAACTATATCAATAATTTTTCAAAACAAAATTCACAGTTTTTATATCAATTAATTTTGTTAATGACTGTATTACTGCTGTAAAACTGCAGAATATCTGTACAATAATGTGTCTCCCCATTCCTGGTGAATACAGTTGAAAGCTGTAAATGCCGATACCACTGAGGAAACTAATATTAACAGATAGACACTATATGTTTTTATGCTATAATAAAATAAAACATTTGGTGAGCGCAAAGACTCTGTGCTGGCAGCGTGTCGTAGCCCTGTATCTTTATTTTGAATGCTGGGGGAGGAAAAGAGATAAAAACCTGGAACAATTATTATTTCTTCTTTTATTGAGGCACAGAGGAATAGGACAGAATATTTAAACACTTTGGTAAAAACGTACTATTTCCTTTATCACAGGGGTATAAAACAGAAAATAGACAACAAGAAATACTGATCCAAAGTTATTTGAGCCACACAACATACTGCGACTCCACAACAGGCAGCATGCAGGTCTTCTGTAACACAGTGCTCTGGGAAAACAGCAGGACAGACACATGACCCAGATACAATAGAGAAATAACCCCATATACACACGCATAAGTGCTGCTGGGGTAGATTTGATTCAAAATATGATTGTCCACATGTTATCATGATATTCTATTTAAAACAGCCACTTATTTGGACTCAACACAGTCATCTTAATTGGAAATATTCACAGTTCACAACTGAACAAAAAGCTCATAGCTGCAGCACACAAAGTTTTATCTGCTTTTTTTTAATAAAAACAACAACACAGTTTTGATTAACATTTAAACTCCGTTATGTGATTTTAAATTTCAATTTTAAGCCACGACACTCCTAATAAAAACCACAAGCATTTACTTTAAAGCAGAATATTGGTATATTTGTTACTACTGCCTGCACTATGCACACCACTATGCACTGTGATTCATAAGTGACACAAGTGTCCATTTGTTTTAATGCATCAGTTTTTTTCTTATCAAACCTTGAATGCGACTGCTGTATTTATCCTGACACCAGAAGGCAGAAATTAGCATTTTGTTGTGTGTGCGCGCCTCTTCCTTTGACCTGCCTGCTGTTATTTAAAACAGGTCTAACAAAAAACTGAAGGAAATATTTTGGTTGCTAAGGTTAAATATTTCTTGCCATAAACTTCCATTTCTCATCACACCTGCACTCATGAAACCATGGATATAATGGAATAGCACTAATGCAATGATTGGTCTGAAGAGGCATTCTAAAGGACCGAGTGCTGGTTCTTCACTGTGATCTCTTAACTTTTAACTTTCTGTTTTTCTGTCCATCTCGAACAGTGTTTAATGGAATACAAAGATGCTGAAAGTTGGTCAATTCAGTGCTTTGTCCCCTTTCTTTCTTAAGATCACTGGTACAGAAATAGATTTTAATAAGAAGTACATGCTATCCATGATTATCTATCACTATGCTGTATGTATTTTGGTGCTGATCAGAATCCAGATCCAGCACATTTGAAAAGTCAGGAATTCTGCAGATGTGGTGAAGGTGCATGTATGCTTGTATGCTTTTTAGTAAGCCCACCAAATTATTAAAGCAGCTTTCATGAGCTCACTGCAGCCCTGAACTTCACCAGACATAAAACAGCAGTGCTGAATTTGAGAATTCCCAAATCATTGAGTCTGCATTACATAGACTTTACCAAACAGGCAAGTTAGTAGGAAGTCTACACAGTGTCTGGTCATGCCCATGTGTGAACAGAGCAGGTAATAGGGTGCCTGCTGATGGCTGTCACATCCTGCCTCACGTGGGCACCATCCTAAACAAAACAGAGCACTTCCAGTAGCAAATACAGGTCTGTCCTGTGTGAAAATGGCTTGGAGCCATTAATAAAACAACTCTTTAGCTTTGCTTGCTTAGTGCTAAGTAATGGTCTCCTGACTGGAGCAATATATTTACCAGACAGACATTAGAGGTTGATGTTCTCACTAAGTAGGGAAATATGCTCATTTCCCAGCTCAAATTTTGAAATAAATTAAAAAATATCTTTTAACAACTATTACGTTGCACAGACAATTACTGCTTTGAAAGGGACACCTTGATCTGCTTCAATGACTGAATTATATTTTTAGGTTCAGCATCCAGTTTTTCTTTTTCTGGAACACGCACTTCTTATGGTCCTATTTGCTTCCTATTTGGATCCTAATTGTGTTTGTCTGGAAAACATCCACCCGCAATCAAAAGACGCCTGGCAACTTGCTGCCCATCCATTCACTGAATGCTGCAGCATGGATGGTTGTTTCAAGCAAGTGAATATAGTAAAGTCATATTTCTATAAAACGGAAGAGAACCGTAAATGATGGCACAAATAAATAAAAAAACATATCTGTTTATAACGAAATGGCAAACAATCCTGGATTCTATATAATGGAATTCATAGATCTAAACTGCATTATTATCCACAATACTTTCAGCCAGGATACGGTGGTTCACCTCCACTGTGGAAGCTTTTTTTTTTTTTAAATCTTCATTTTTATTATCACTGACTTCATTGTGTTGTTTTTACTTAGAAAAATGATTTGCTAAGGTTTAAGCGAAGATTAAAAGTTTGGGCTAAATTACATGGAGATGAGTTTCATCCATCTAATACATGGATAATGGCCAGAAAAGGAGCAATAGTGGGAAAGCAAGAATATAAATGATACGTTAATTACACTTTGTATTTGTGAAGCAAATACAAATATGCTCGAGGATACAGTTTAGTTGTATCTATCATAAATTTGAGGAGGCAGGGCTGCTAAGAAAGCAAATTATATCATAAACAGTCACCAATTACTGATTTGGATATTTGTAGTTACTTGTAATATTCACTGCCTCAGCTCCCAGAGGCAACCTATCACTATACTCAGATCCCACCTCATAGTCATCTAAATTTGTCCTGCACTGAGACAAAGTAAATGAGTCAGTCACCACACTTTCTTCTGTATCGGCCTCTTTCTCCCCATCGCCACTCTCCGTCTCGCCTTCCTCCTCATCCAGGTGGCTGCTGTTAATCCTCTTCTGAGACTCGGTGTGAGGTGTGTAGATGTTAAAGTTGGTGGTGAGGTTCCTCTCCGTGTGGTACTGGTCTTTGGCCTTCAAGATCAGCTTGTAGGTCTTGCTGCGGTATTTGTACACCAGGTGGAAGCACGTAGCCCCAAGCAGAGGCACAGTGGACACAGTCAGGAGGCAGATGCTGACTGAGATGATGATGAGAAGGTTTGGCACCTTCCTTCTGGTGGTGAACAGAACATGGACCTCGCAGTCCTCCCCTCTGTAGGTCAGACAGAGGGAATAGTTGGTACCGGGTCGTAAACCACTGAACTGATATGAGTTGACGCCATCCCTGATCTTCGACCATTGCACAGCTGAATGTTTTAGGTCCGCAGTGACACACAAATACAAGCCATTTGAGTGGAGTTTTTCTGAGATGTCTGGGAGACCTTGGTGCTCTTTGCTATCAGTGAGGAAGCTGTCAGAGGTGGCGGCAGCCACCTGGTTGCTCTTTCCTCTGGGGATGAGAAGAGGATTGAGTCGCACTGTGGCCTCTGTTTCTGACACTCCTAATGCAATCACACCAAAGTCAAACGTATATTTGATGTCATTCAGGCTCCCATTAAAGACGGGGTTCGGAATATATCTTGTATTAGCTGTCAAGCTACATTTGCTGGATTGTAGCGGATATTTTGTAGACTCCTCATAAGACTTGGAAATGACATCTGCAGGTGGAGGGTAAGTGGGTATGATGCTCTTTAAATCAGGGACATTCAAAGAATCAAAAACAGATGCTTTTTTTGTTGTTTGGTGTGTAGATGGGTTTGTTTTAGTGTAAGTGGGTATTGTGGTCCTTTGTTTTTTGGGTGTTGGTGTAGACAATGCCACCACCTGGACTACAACTGAGTCCTCTGCTCTTCCAAGCTCATTTGTGGCAGAGCAGCTGTAGTTTCCGCTATCTTCCTTTCTGAGGTTTGAAATGAGAAGTGTGCCATTATTAAAGACTTTGACTGAATTGTGGGGCATTGAGGAGTCCTCATTAGATTCTGCAGAGCCTTCCTCAGCAAAGAACAAAATTAGCTCTTGTTTTCGTCTTTTGCTGTGAATGCTCCACAGGACCAGTGGCTCTGGGTTTCCTTCGAATTCACAAGTCAAGACCAATTTACTGCCCTCATAGAATTGTGCATTAGGAATATCTGGCTCAGTCCATACTGTGACATTTGGGCTTGAACACTTTGACTCAGGCAGTTTCCTGATCTCTTTTCCTTTAAGTTTCTTGGGAGTTGTGCAAGTGATAGAACTCTGCTCAGTGACTGAGATGGTGGTTGTTGAAATCCAAACTCTTAACCAGTCCAGGAAGCAGGTGCAAGCAAATGGATTGTCATAAATCTGCAAATGTGACAAAGATAGCAAACCATCAAACATCCCTTCAGCTATGGTCACAAATCTGTTATTGTTGAGCCGGAGAGACTTCAGGTCTTTGAGGTTGGAAAAGGCGTCCCTTGGCAGGCTGACCATCTGGTTGTGGTTCATCTTCAGCACATATAGACTTGTGAGGTTCTGTAAGTCCTCCCAAGGAAAGTCCACTAGTTTATTGTAGCTGATGTCTAAGTTCTGCAGATTAACCAAAGGCACAAGGGTCCCTTGTTCAATGGACACAATCTCATTATGTGACATCCACAAGGACGCCAGCCTGGTGAGATTATCAAATTGCCCCACTGGTATTACACGGATTTTATTAGCAGAGAGACTAAGAGTTGTAACATTGAGAGGAAAACCCTTTGGGACTTGAACCAAGTTTTTGTAGGCGCAATCTGCAAATTGATGGCCATGTTTGTCTAAGCAGGTGCAGAGCTCAGGGCAACTCAGACTTGTAGTGAAGACTGTGGTGATCTACAAAGTGATGAAGAGGATGTGTGCTGCTGCCATTTTTCTGCTCCTGTAAAATGGGAGTCACAGTCCATCTATCAGTGAGTGGATTAAACCAGATATACAGTGCCATGAAAATGTATTTGCCCTCTTCCTGATTTCTTTGGTTTTTGTATATTTGCCACGCAGAATATTTTGGAGAATGATGATTTCATTTATCAAAGCAAATAAGCTATCTGACCATATCTGGCCCTGTGTGAAAAAGTTAAATCATGATTTAACTGAAAATAAACTTTTTTTTTTAAAGATAAGTTCAATTTCACTGGCCACACCCAGGCCTGATCACTGCCAGACCTGCTGAATCAAAAAAATCACTTAAATAAAACCTGTTTGACATATTGAAAAAGGTTAAAAGAGCTCAAAAATCAACACATCATGCCATGATCTAAAGAAACAGCTGAGAAAAAAGTCACTGACATCTATCAACCTGGAAAGCCTTCAAAGCCATTTCTAAGGCTTTGGGACTCCAGTGAACCACAGTGAGAGCAAATATCCACAAACGGAACTTGGAAACTTGGAACAGTGCTGAACCTTCACAGGAGCGGTTGTCCTACCAAAATTACTTCAAGAGCTCATCAACAACTCATCCAGGAGGTCGCAAAACAACTAAGAACAATATCTAAAGAACTGCAGGGCTCATTTACCTCAATTAAGGTCAGAGTTCATCATTCAACTATACGAAAGAGACTGGGCAAAAATGGCATCCATGGGAGAGTTCCAAGGAGAAAACCACTGCTGACCAATAAGAACACAAAGGCTCGTCTCATATTTGCCAAAAGCATCTTGGTGAGCTCCAAGACTTTCTGGAAAATAGTCTGTGGACTGACAGAGACAAAAGCTGAACTTTTTGGAAGGTCTGAGTCCCGTTACATCTGATATAAAACAAACACAGCATTTCATAAAAAGAACTTCTGACCAACAGTCAAATGTGACTAGGTAGTGTGGGTCTGTTTTGTTGTTTCAGGACCTGTACAGTTTGATGGAACCATTAATTCTGCTCTCTACCAGAAAATCCTGAAGGTGAATGTCCAGCCATCAGTTTGTGCCTTGAAGGTCAAGCATACTTGGTTTACGCACCAGAACAATGATCCAAAACACTTCAGCAAATCCAACTCTGAAATGAAGGTTTTGAAGTGATTGGGTCAAAGTCCGGTCTTATATCAGATTGAGATACTTTGGTGTGACCTTAAACAGGCCGTTCATGCTGGAAAACTCTCCAATGTAGCTGAATTAAACAATCTTTTAAAGAAGACTGGGCCAAAATTCCTCCACAGTGATGTGAAAGACTCATTGCCAGTTATCACAAATGTTTGACTGCAGTTCTTGCTGCCAACAGTGGCACAGTTACTAGGGAGCCAGTGCTGTTAGACAGTGCCTGGCAGGTTTGGATAGTTTTTTTTTTTTCACTTAATAAATTAAATTATCATTTAAAAACTGCATTTTATATTTACTTGAGTTTTTGTTTTCTATTATTAAAATTAGTTAGAACATTTGAAACATTTAAGTGTGACAAATATGGAAAAAGCTTAGAAATAAGGAAGGAGGCAAATACTTGCACTGCATAAGCACATTTAAAAGAAGAAATAAGAACAATTTAAAAGAAAAAATGGCATTAATAAAAAAAATTTGAAAATGGAGGCTGTTGACACTTCTCATTTTTGTATAATCCGAAGACAGATTTACACACTATTCGGAGAATCTCCAAATTAATCTTCAAATGAGTTCAAGCGGTGGGATAGCTACAGAGAGTCCCATTAAGGAGTGTGCAGAGTGATCTCCTACCTCAGGCTGTCAGCATGAGGACTGGTTTACAACAGACACTTCTCCATAAAACACTCATTCTCTCAACAATCTGATATTTACATAATCATACAGTGAGCTTACAAATCATCTTACTTCTGGCTACACTACTCAAGCATGTAGTTTTGATTGAGTCTTTGAGAGATTTTACCTAGAAATGAAAACAAAAGAACTACTTTGCTTCATCATTCAGAAAGAAATGGTAATCTTTAGAATTCACCTATTTATTTCATGAAGATTTCTTACTATTAAAACAGCACAAAATTGGTAGCAGCTGAAGCAATGTTGCCCTCTCTAACTCAACTGCATTTGTCTTCCTCATTAAGAAGCATGACGCCGAATAGTGCGTTTTCCACCCGATCTGGCTCAATTATTTTAATTTTCTAGCCCCAGCTTTCTAGCTCAGAGATTGCAAATAAATATTATTGATGAATACTCCAATTTAGTCCGTCTTCTGCATGCGCAAGAAAATAATTGGAAACAAAAACTCTTGAGAAATCTTCACGTGAGTATTACAGTTGCTGCAGATAAAAAAAAAGTAAAGCCATCACTATTTTTTTTCCAATTTAATCCTCTGGATGTTGAGAACGAAAGCTTTAGCATTCATATGTTTTAAATCTATTTACAATATGACGCTAACCTGTTTTTCATCGTGGTTTTATTGTTGTCATTTCTGCCTGCGCTTTACATACAGTAAAACAATATCTATCTGCCCTGGGAAAAGGATCTTCCACTGCTGATTTTCCTCAAGTTTCCTTTTATTCATGTTTAAATATTTTTCATGCATACCCTCCTCTAAACTAGCATTTTGATCATTCATCTTGTCTGACTGGCCTTAGTTTCATGCCGGCTCTGTATTCGGAGTTACCGTGTTTCTATCGGAAATGTAAAACAAGGGGCCCTGCGTCGTCTGGAAAAAAGAAAAGGAAATGGTGCAAAGAATCTCATTTTTCACACTTTGAAGACGTGCGCTGATAAGCTGGCGTGAGTCCGTCTTTACTTGAAAGAAGAAGCGGTGAAACAGTGAAGCTGTGTGCTGCGCCGCAGGAATAAGCCTGTGGTTTCAAACTACGCAGCAGAGCTCTGTCCTTGGTGCTGAAAGACAAGCCGCGCATCTGCGTCCATCCACGCTGAAATCTAGCCTTCTAACAAACATCACTAAATTGTAATACTCACTGTATACTCGCTGTAATTCGACGAAAACACCAAAGTTAGTCTCTGCAGAGACACTTTGACGGTGGGTCGCACATGAAAAATTAATGCGGGCGAAAAGAAGACGTCTCACCTCTGCGTGTGCAGCCGAAAACGGGGTACGTCCTTACCTGCGTGTTGTTTGTTTTATTTATTTCGGTGTTTCCAGTCCAGGCAGCGCAGGCTACATGCTGTTTCTAAGTTTGAAGCGGAATCTGACTTCGCTCGTTGGTTTGACTGCCTTTACATGATGAAAACATGCGTGTCTCCTGTAATAGATGCCCAAATGTAGTATCCCCCACCCCTCTTTCTCAGCCCTGGACGGAACTGCACCAGTGTCTCCCCCCCCCAAAAAAAAAAAATTTAAAGGAGAAATGACCGGCACGGTTTGAAAGGCATGGCGAGTGATGTGAGAGCTCTTTAAACGTGACAGAGCTGCTTAATCCCACAAAGTTAACAACAGCATAAATCGATTAGCCTACTGATCAGCCAGACAATTATTCAGCAAGTTTTCATTTTAATTTTAAAGCTAGCTTACGGTACTTAGTTAGTACTTACTGGTAAGTTAGCATCTGTAAATATTATCTGTATGTGGGATTGTGATATTTTCCCCTGAAAACTGAAATATTCCCCAGACCTGCATATGAAGGCAGAAGAAAGAAGTTTTGAACACAATGCATCACATTTGGTGATATCAAGAAACACGAAGCAAAAGAAAAACAGAATTTATTTTGCTCCTTGGTAAGGTAGAGACATTCATGCATTTCTAGCGATACAGAGCAGTAGGTGTTTTTCTTTTTCGGTGTTTAAAAACAGCGCTGCAGCACAGAGAATCTGGTCTCTGCTCTGTGTTTGCTTATTAAGCCAGTCACAAATACACAACAGATTACAGATTTTACAGTTTATTTAATCATAGGAAACAAAAAAAAGAGAAAACTATAGAAATGATAGTTATTATATTTGGAGGAGGGAGGGAAAATGCAACATTACCTAAGTTCATATGCGTGTGATGGCAGGCAAATATGTTTGGCACTATAGTGTATGTTGTTTTAGCACAAAAAAGCAGACAGTTGGGGGTGCTATGCAATCGCAAACCAAGATGACACCTTAAACTAGATGCTCCATGTAGCCTGAGTCGAAAAACGCAGAAAAACCCAAGATTAGAAACATAAACTGAACTGGAAAATATCAAAAACGACCACTGTGATATTTTCACCCAAAAACATGGTTCCCAAAAAACAACTAAAACTCACATTTTGGGAACCATGTTTTTAAGTAAAATCACGTCATACTGGACATTTTCCAGTTGAGTTTATGTTTCTAATACTAGGTTTTCTGCGTTTTTCAACTGCAAGTGTAAAAATATAGTTTAAGGTGCCATCTTGGTTTGCGATTGCATAGCACCCCCAACTGTCTGCTTTTTTGTGCCTAAAAACAACATACACTATAGTGCCAAACATGTTCCTGCCATCACAC
>JAMQGT020010766.1:17500-27778 GCA_024447675.2 Pterophyllum scalare | reverse complement strand
TGTTTGTTGAACTTCAGTGCTGTTAAGTTATCAGTTTCCTGCATGAACTGGCTTTTCCTTCCCTCTCTGGTCTGGCTCAGCTCAACACCTCCTCATGCTAGGCTGGCAGCACAGTTAACATACACACACAGAGATGTCCCAAGATAGAGGAACAAAATTCCTCCAAGTTATTGGCTCATTCTGTTTTTTTTACACAGACCAAGAGATTACTGCAGCCCTCCAGTTAGGTCCTGTGTAGTAGTAGTAATAAATCACTGTGCAGCTTTAAGCTGTTTTTTTTTGAGGGGGGGGGTACCAGAGCTGATATTTAGGTTGAAAGAAATTTATTCAAATGGATACTGCTGATTCATGGTGTGAGATGAATATTGAACAGCTGCCACATCAGTGACTGACCACGGCGCTTATGGAAGTCGCAACAGATAACCGGGGTTTTGTGTTGCACAGTTCAAGTCTTGATGATTTTTCTGAACTGCTACACTAGAAAGCACAATTTGTCTAATATGATTTAGCCTTAGTTCTTGTGTCCTTTATCAAAAGTGTTTTTGAGCTCAAACCAGGGAAAATCATTCCGCACACAACAGCCTGCATGTGCCTGGGTGTCAAAATCTGGTTTGGCTCAAGGAGTAGCATTATGTAAACTGTCAGAAATTAGGCCACCCGCCTCTGTAGACACAAAGATGACGAGAACCTCAGTGGAATCAGGAACACTGGGCTAATGCTTTTCACTCACGGGCCACAGATTAAAACGATTACATGCAATCATCAAATGTCAAAGTGATCCTACTTGAAATGTTAAAAGCTGCTGGTAAAATGACTCAGCCTCTTTCACCAGCAGCCCACTGTTGCCATTGCCATGGAGATGGTATGTTGTGACCAGGGACAGAAGAGTGGTTTTAGCTTGAGAGATAACATTGTGACCAGCACTCATGTTTTGCAACCATTAGCAGCTGGATATGATAATAGAACATTTTGAGTTGCTAATGTAGTAGCAACTAGTCTGCTCTGATTTGCTGATGATTCTTATCAGGAAGACATGATTTGGTGGTTTCGTTTGGGTGGAGATGTTTACTGACCTGCCTCTGGCCTATGTTTACGCATGTTTTAGGTCCAAGCCTGCTGTGGAGACTTACTTTGTACGTTTTGTGTGTCTCCTTGGCAGACAGATTACTACTATGAGTACACAGAGTGTGACAGCACAGGATCTCGGTGGAGAGTGGCCATCCCACAGAACCCTGGGGCCTGTACTGGACTACCAGAGCCAGTGCGAGGCACAGAATGCAGTGAGTTAAGTGTGTGCGTGAATGGAAAAAGAGTGAGGTTGATGTGTGTATGTCACCTTCTTATCAGTAGCTGGAATTTTCACCACTACAACCTGACTGAGTGTGTTTGGACATCAACCAACCACAGAGTGAAGCTACAGGCCAGTAATCTTGAAGCAAAAAAACAATGTTACATAATCTCTTTCTGTGCTTGCTCACAAAACAAGGTGAATAATTAACGCCACATATTGTAGCCTACAGTTATATATTTGTGTTTAATATGAGGTCTAGGTACTGGGCAGATGTTACCGTAGCTCAGAGATCACACAGGCTCTCATTGACGAGCACTAATATGTGTCCAGGAGGAAATCTGGCTGAATTAGTTCTTAGGTGTAAACTGTTAGACAGCAAGTTTGGTGCTTTTGATTGGTCCATGTAACAAATTTTTCAAGTAAGTGCCAATGCTTTTTTTTTTTCTTCTTAAGTAAAAATATCAGTTCTAGGGAGTGCTGCATTTTATTTGGTTGTTTTTGTCTTACCACAGTGAATCCAAAAAAACAAGTTTGCCCAGTGCTTTTACAACACTGCATCACTAATGGCTCAAATTTGCTGTGCTAACTGTATGTTCAGAAAGGTCACCTGAAGACTAGGGTGCTTTGAAGGCTTTCTTTCTGTTTTTAAACCTAAATTTTTTACATATCCATAAATTGTTTAAAAAACCTGTTCTTTTTATAATAATGGGTCATTCTGAGGTGAGTTGGATTGTACTGAAGACGGACCAACAAAAACGGCATTGTTTGCAGTCCTTTGCATGCTAATATTTCATACATGTGTAAAGGTGAATGCAGGGATAGCCATCATGACAAAAGGTAATAAATCTTTGATTTTAAAATGGTTTTTGTTTCATTCTTCCTCCTCAGACATCTATCCACAGACACACTTGTTTGCTCATAGATTTAGACAAAATCGCACGCGTGATATTAAGATGCCATGCACTGCACTGAAATGCAGTACAGCGCCCAGTTAATTGCCTTGGCTGTCACCATTTATCATGTATAACCATCAAAATAACCCATTTATAGAAAACAACTTTAAATCTTGTTTTCAGGCAGTTGCACATTTCTTTTTTTTTGTATTGGTTTATTTCAAACACAGACAAACATCACAAAGCCATTGGACCGAATCAGGTATGAGGAAGAAATGGACACTAGTTCCATTGTGCCCCTGCATTGTCTCAGTGGGGGAAAGACAGACACTGTGGAACAGGATGTAAGGATTAAGTTTCTCGATCGCTGGGGTTACATGTACATGTAACATGTGATGTTGCGCTGATTCACATGACCATTTTTTAAAGTGCTTTTTGCAGTAGAATGTGAAGAAGGTTGGGCAATTACTTAAATGTTTTCTTTCCATCCTGCTCTTTTGCTTTCATTGTGTCCACTAGCCTTCTCCTGTGAGGCTGGGGAGTTCCTGGAGATGTCAGCTCAGGAGTGTACCCACTGTGCAGCAGGCAGCTACTCCCTCGGCAGCGGTATCCGCTTTGACCAATGGGATTCCATGCCTGTTGGATTTAGTAGCCTGGCAACCTCCCTGGAGAACAGCCCACAGAGTGATAACAGACTCACCTGCAACAGGTAATTGAGTTAGACATGAGGAAAAAAGTGAAAGTCTGATCTTGGGATTTGATAAAACACTATGTTGAACCTTTTTTTCCTTGCAGCTCTACCTGGGTTCCTCAGGGTAACTATCTGGAGTCCAACAGGGATGAATGCACAGTCTCTCTCATCTATGCTGTGCATCTGAAGAAACAAGGCTCTGTTAGCTTTGAGTACCAGTATCCTGACAGCAACCTGCTATTTGAGTTCTTTGTGAGTATCCATTGTCTTTCAGTGGAAACATCTGCTATCAGTTGTTGTTTGTGTATACATGTATCTATAGTATTTTATTTGTTAGAAACCTGCTATATCTAATTAAAACAAAAATCTAGATTGTGCTCACTATAATAATAATATTTTGTACAGTTGATTCTATATAACTTTTAAGAGCACCCAGACATACTTCATTTTTAGCATTTTCCCCGGAAACAGAAAAAAAAAAACCTGGGCAAAATTAATGCACACTCATGCACGCATGCTTATACAATATTAACACAGTGATGTGGTATATGTGGTTCCGCATGAATGTATAAATCAAACACAATATAGTAATTAAGCATTGCCTTAAAAAAGTGGGGAAGAGTTTGTTCTGATGGACACTTTCTGTTTGTGTGTCGTTAGATCCAGAATGATCAGTGTCAAGAGCTGGCTCAGTCTGATGACAAGAAGTGGCTCAAGCTCACCAAGCATGGCGAATGGGCAACTCATACGGTAAATGTCTCACAGTGCAAGATGCAGAGTAGACAGATCTCTGGCAGCTGGCCTTGTTCTTCTGAGCGGATAGAAGCAGGAAGCATGTACACGGAAAGAGGCTGGCAACATGTCTTACTGTCTCCAGTAATTTTCCACTCACACTATGAGGTTCTACTTTTGCATGGCTTGGAATTGTGAATAGTCAAAAAAAAAATGCAATTATATGCAGTGCTGGGAAATGTTAAAATGCAGTGTATGGATCTTATTGAGAAAGTTTTCTAGACTAATGTGATGCCACTCTGCCTCTTTTAGCAGGTTAGATTAGATTTGTTTGATTCAAGAAAATGGTTCTACATTATGAAATAAATCAAAGGAAGTTCAGCATTATGCGTTCACAGGGCAACATAATTGACATAATTGGCTTTATACAACAGTCCAATTAAGCTTGAGCTTAGTATTGGCTGTTTGTTCATTATCTTGTTCCACTCTTCATGGAGATTTACTTTCTTAATATGGAAGTAAAACATTAATGTACTCGCATAGCATTAAATCTTATGCAAAAAACCATCTTGTATGAAGTTAATGTTGTACTGCATACTTTGTAGTTAGAATTTTCTGAACTTGCACTGTTGAGCTTTATGCTTTATAGGTAAATAGCTTTAGAGTTAAAGTGACCTTTGTTAAATTTCAGATGCATTCATTTTTAATGCCAAGCTGATTATGGATGGATTTGTGTGTTCTAGGTGAGCCTGAAATCTGGCACCAACATCCTTTACTGGAGGACAGGAGGTGTTACGATGGGGAAGAAAGTGGTGAATCCTGCATTGCTGAAAAACGTTCAGATTGAAGGTCGGTGGCAAAACTACTTCTGTTTTCCTCATTTTCTCTTTCTAAACAATGACTAAAAAATAGATCGATCAACCACTCCTTCTTTCTGTCTTTTATGTTTCGCCCAGGTGTTGCCTACACATCAGAGTGTTTTCCGTGTAAGCCAGGATCGTTCAGTCGCATTCCAGGCTCCTCCTCGTGTGAATCCTGTCCTCGGGACACCTACTCTGGCCATGGTGCCAGCTCCTGCACCCCATGTAACACCAGCACTCAGTATGCAGGTATGAACAGACAAATATGTTTGCCATTTCATATCTATTTTGAATCCTGACAACGGCAGTATGAAACTGCACTATAGTATAGCCTAATTGCTATCACTGCTATTCACAGAAACACATCTAAAGGATATACAGAGAGCTTGTCCTATTTTACGTTGCAGTTGTCAAACTTTAGAAAAAGAAATGGGCTTGTTAGCTCAGCACAGCGAGCTTGTGTGATCGCAGGGGAATTAACAGGTTTTGGCAGCTGGGGTAGCAAGACTGATGCTTGATCTTTATGGTAGTATATTTCTTAACAAAGATTTACTTGAAAATATTTCCATATTTAAAGCAGCCAATGCCTCGACAGAGCGCCATATGATGCATTTAATTCATTTTCTGTTTAGTAAAGTCATTTAAAGGTGATTGCAAACAGCTAGCATATTCAGCACATGACATGTTTAATTTAGTACACCTGAGTCTGGGTGAATGAATATTTTGGGATTGCTATTTTAAATGATTTTTTTTAACTTAATATTTTTCTATGCTAATATTAATATTATTTATCACCACTTTTTCTAGCTGAGGGATCTGCTACATGTAAGGACAGACCTCCCTGTTCCAAGAAGGACTATTTCCAGATCCACACAGCATGTGACCGTGAAGGCAAGGTGGGAGAAAAGAGGTTACCTCCTTATTAAACACCCTGTGGAGACTTATTCTATAATCACAGTTTGTCCTCTGTTCCAACTCCCACCTTTTCTGTCTGATTTCAGACACAGGTCATATATAAGTGGATCGAACCTAAGATCTGTCTTGAGAATGCGACTGGAGCTGTGACACTGCCTCCAAGTGGAAAACGAGAGCCCTGCCCCCCCTGTAATCCCGGTTTCTATAACAATGACACGGCCACCTGTTCACCATGCCCACCCGGGACCTATTCTGATGGCATGAAACGTACTGAAAACTCTGATAGATTCCTTATTTTCTTTCACTTAACCTTTGTTGTTGCTTCATGTTGTTTCCCAATTGTGTTTTTCACTGTTTATCCCCCAGCATGCCAGCATTGCCCTGCAGGCTCTGAGCCCACCTTGGATTATGAGTACAAATGGTGGAATGTTCTTCCCTCTAACATGAAGACCTCCTGTTTTAATGTCGGCAACTCCAAGTGTGACAGTATGAATGGTAGGTGTTTTTGGCAAGTATGTTCACTTTTACTCTTTCTCTGTATTCTGGTCTTTTTGAACAAAATAGATTCTGAAATCTGCACTATGCAGAAAGTCGGATGACTTATTAAAACATGGTAAATATTTGGCTACTAGTTAGCTTAGCAAAACACCAATAATGGTCTCCCAACATCACCACAACCAATAACAAAACTACCAATGCCAACAACAATCACACACAATGACAATGACAACACAGACAACACCATCGACAGCGTCAGCACCACCAGTGAAAACACCAACGGCGCTAACAACATAGATGATTTTACCACTTATAGGTTGGGAGGTTGCAGGTGATTACATCCAGACTGGAGCAGGGAGCTCAGATAATGATTACCTCATCCTTAATCTCCATGTCCCTGGATTCAAGTAAGGATGGTTGCTTTGGGTTTTTCAGCCTCTATCACTTTTGCCACTGAGCTGTTTCTTTCAGTTGTGACTAATTCCTTTCTTCTCTGTTCATATCTTCCTGTGTATTTGCCATCAGACTTCCTACTTCAGTGTCAAGCCATTCTGAGACAGAATTTGGTCGTATCACATTTGAATTTGAAACTTTGTGTACAGCTGACTGTGAGCTCTACTTCATGATGGTGAGAAGAGCTCCTGACATATGTTTGCTGCTGTGTAAAGTGTAATCATATAGATATTTTACAATAAAAATATTTGTCGAATGAC
The DNA here is from genome assembly GCA_024447675.2 of Pterophyllum scalare. NCBI lineage: Eukaryota > Metazoa > Chordata > Actinopteri > Cichliformes > Cichlidae > Pterophyllum > Pterophyllum scalare. The sequence goes on along the minus strand of JAMQGT020010766.1, from coordinate 21,185 downwards.
TCTTGTAGGATGTAAACAGGAAGAGCACTAAAATAGTGGAGTCTTGGGAGAAAAATGAAATGAGACAAACGTACACACACATCATGACAAAGAATGCTTCAGTTTCCTACACGTGGGCTTTCCAGAGGACTAACCAAGCTTCAGATGTGAGTATGAGTACACAATTGCACACAGATACTTTTAACTGTGTTCACTTTAAAGCTGTCAGTAAATTATATTTATTACTAATTTGCTGTACCTAAATACAACTCCTGAAATTAGGGAAAGATAATTTGATCAAAAAGGCAGTTTTTAAATGATGATTTTATTCATTAAGTGGAAAAAGCTATCCAAACTTACCTACCTTACTTAAAGTAATTACCCCCTAATCCTAATAACTGGTGGTGCAACCCTTGGCAGCAAGAGCTGCAATCGAGCATTTGCGCTGACTGGCATAAGTCTCTCACATTGCTGCAGAGGAATTACAGAATTGTTTTATTTCGGATACACTGGAGTATTTCTGAGCATGAACAGACTGTTTAAGGTCATGCCAAAGCATCTCAATCAAATCTAAGTCCAGACTTTGAGTAGGTCACTCCAAAACCTTCATTTTTTTTTTTTTTTGAGTCCTTCAGAGGTGTCCTGCTGCATAACCCAAGTGCACTTGAGCTTCAGGCATGACCTTCAGGATATTCTGGTAGAGAGCAGAATTCATGGTTCCATCAATTACGGCAAGTTTGACTGTTGGTATGATGATCTTTTTATGAAATGCTGTTAGTTTTACACCAGACGTAATGGGACTTAAAACGTACCAGAAAATTCAGCTTTTGTCTCATCAGCCCACAGAATGTTTCCCCAAAAGTCTTGGGGATCATTAAGATGTTTTTTTTTGGCAAATGTGAGACACACCTTTGTTCTTTTTGGTCAGCAGTAGTTTTCTCCTCGGAGCTCTGCCATGGATGCCATTTTTCCCCAGTCTCTTTCTTATTCTTGAATCATGAACTCAGATATTGACTGAGGCAAGGGAGGCCTGCAAGTCTTTAGATGTTGTTCTGGGTTCGTTTGCGGCCTCCTGGATGAGTCATCATTTTGCTCTTGGAGTAATTTTGGTAGGCTGGCCACTCCTGGGAAGGTTCACCACTGTTGCAAGTTTTGTCCATTTGTGGATAATGGCTCTCACTGTGGTTCAAGTCTTAGAAATGGCTTTGTCACCCTGATAGATGTCAGCGACTTTTTCTTAGCCGTTTCTTTAGATTGTGCCATGATCTGTTGCTTTTTGAGATCTTTTAGCCTGCTTCACTTTGTCAGACAGTTTCTATTTAAGTGATTTCTTGATTCACCAGGTTGATTCATCTGGTTAATCACAGTTAATTCATGATTTAACAAAGGGGGCAGTTACTTTGTCACACAGGGACAAGTGGATTTTGATAGCTTTTTTTTCCCTTTTAGAAATGAAATCATCACTTAAAAGCTGCATTTTGTTTTGGCTCGAGTTATCTTTGTACAATATTAAAATTTGTTGTTGATGATCTGAAACAAGTGTGACAAATATACAAGAAAATAAAAAAATGAGGGCAAAAACCTTTTACAGCACGGTTTATTTATCTAAGTAAAATAAAAATGGATGGGGTGACAGGTTAGATCAGCTTCGTCAAACCAGAGATGTCAGTTCTTTATGTGTGTTGTGCCTGCAGTGGATGCCTAATCGTAATTTTAAGGAACAATTAGTAAAATTATATAATTTGTGTAACAAGAAAATACTTCAGAAGGAACCGGTATGCTTAGTAGACAAGGTGATGGCTTTAGTGGGCGATAGATGTTGCACCTTCTTATTAAACTTTCATGCTGCGTAGCAAACTGACACAAAAGTGGTAACTGACCATGTGGAATTCTGTCTTTACTGGTGTATGTGGTGTGATGAGGTTGATCCAGTCTCGCAAAGTGAAGTTGTGTGTGTGTTTTTCTTGCAAACCTATGACTTTATATTCTCAATATATTATATATAATATCTCAGAATATTACCCATCTTGACCCTGACACTCCCTGAGCTCTGTACTTTAATTTACCTGGGAGATTCTCATCATGCTATATTATGTTACCTATTATTGTATTGGAATTTTTGACATACAAATATGCTCCACTTTAGGTACCCCAAACACTCCCTTCCATTTGCTTCTAAAGATAATTTCTGAAGTCTGACAAATTACTGCTTCACTAATCATTCACTATCTTGCACAATGTATGAGAACAAAATATTTTATTTCATGGGTATGGCAAAAAATCTTCTGTACTTCTATCTTTACTTGCTTTAGTGAAGCTTGACTTATTCATTGGCCTTTTAAGTGACGTTTTGCTTTTGCTGGAGTTAAATTCAAGTGCAGGCAGAGCATTATCTTGCATAAAGCATAAATACAATTTGTTCATTCTGTGCTTTTGGCTCTCCACCTCAGGTACGTCGGTATATCAGCGACGTGGCGCGAATCTACTCCATCTCTGTGAGTAACGCGGTGGATGGAGTGTCCTCTGGGTGTCGCGTTTGTGCCCTCAGTGCGCAGCCGTCCAGCTCTGCATGTGTGCCGTGCCCACCTGGACATTACATAGATACAAGTACCAGCCAGTGCACAGAGTGTCCACGTAACACATACCTGATGCCTCACGCTGCACCAGGCCCTGATGCCTGCAAATCCTGTGGACCTGCCAGCAAAAGTGACAAGGTTTGTTGCAGAGAATTGGAAAGAAATGAAGCTAATTCTTGTTGTTGTAAGACAATACACCCGATACCTGTGTTTTTGTTTTCCAGGAGCACAGTTTATGCTATAGTGACTGTCACTTCACCTACACAGAGGGCAATGTCACTCTGACTTTTGACTTCAGCCCAATTGGGACTGTGGGGTCACTGATGAACGGTCCAAGCTTTACCTCTAAAGGAACCAAGTACTTCCATCTCTTCAATATCAGTCTCTGTGGGGGAAAGGTGTGCAAAGATGGAAACGCATGCAGAAAGTCCTGCCATTTTAAAGGTGTTTTGCGCAGTGAGAATGACATTGCCATTTGCTCTTATTTTTTTTTTTAAGGGTCAGTTGGCAGTATGCACAGACAACGTAACAGACCTATCCATCACCGACTCCCAGAAAGAAAAAGAAGTGCCCACTACTGTCAAGACCTTCATCTGTCAATCGACAATAATCCCAGCTAGTGGGCGAGGATTCCACACAGCTCTCTCCTCGCAGTCCATTAACCTGGCTGACACATTCGTTGGTTAGTGAACATCAGATGCAGACAGTGGCAGTGAGCAGAACTAAATCTAGGATTTTTTTTTCAGGTTTTGCCTTAAAAGGATACAATAAAAGGCACATAATGATGATTAAAAGTTATCTTTTTGTGGGGGTCATATTGGACTTTAAATTTTAAACTCATGTCATAGAAGCGAAAAGATTAAAGATGCATTCAAAGTTGACATATTAATAAAAAATACATTTCTATGAATATTATTAACAGGGGCAACTGTTGAAGATAACCTTGATGGAATAAGGGCAAGACCAGACCTGTATCCCCAGACCTCCAAGAAGGTCCCTGATGTCAACTTTTACTACAGGTGTCACTATCATTTCAGACATTATTTATAAATTTTAAAAAAAAAAATCTGTGCTTTAAAGTTCTTGCTTTCTGTGTTTTTTTGTTGTAAGGTCCTTGGAGCCAACTTCAT